>SJYV01041481.1:1867443-1931936 GCA_006410875.1 Neotragus pygmaeus | reverse complement strand
GGGAGCAACAGGTAGAAAGTGCGGTAAAATGGAGGGAGGGGAAGGGATCTTGTCTCCCCCCATCCTCATTCAGGCTGGCTGTGCAGGACATAGGGCCCAGAGCCCTCCCTAGGGGGCACAGGAGGAGGACAAACCATAAACACGCCCCCTGATGCCTCACCATCCCCACCAGGTTCTATGTGGCCGTGAACATCAATGGTCAAAGGGCATTCGCACATCCCTGACAGAAGGAGGGGAGGGGGGTCCGTGCAGGATGCAACTCGCCCGCCAGTTGCTCTGGTCCTGATGCTAGAATGGTAGGTTGCAGGGGGTGAGATGGCTGGCTTGCATCCAAGCCTCCGGAACTTTTCATTTAGCAGCACCTCCTCCCTGCCCCCATCCATCCCTGAGTCACAGCCCCAGCAGCTGGCTGTCTTCCTTTCCCACACACACAACACTCGCCCAGGACTCATACGCTCAGGACAGTTCTGCCAGCCTCTGCCGTCCTGCAGGGCAAAGCAGCCAGGTCTGAAAACGAGACGGTGCTCAGGGAATCTCAGAGCCAGCCTCCTGCCTCCACACCCCACTGTGCTCACTGAAACCCAGTCAGTCAGAGGGGAGCCTCACTGCACCACCCGGAAAGCCCCCCAGCCATCTCGCCATCCCTTCTGCTTCGGCCTCTCTGGGTACCAAGCTAGGCCCCCGAGAGCCGGACACTAGCAAACACACCTCAGAGATGCTCATCTCAATTAACGTGCCTACTTTCTTGTGACGAGTTCCCCCACACAGCTAGTCCGCAGACAAACTGAATTCCCATAGTTTCATCTTTACTTCTGCACCATAATTTCACCCCAGAGTGCCCCAGACACGAATTCATCCTGAAGTCGAGGTGCTCTACAAGGCCTAAAGGAACACCCCTCTCAAGGATGTGTGTATTTGATATTTTCAAAATTTTAAGCCAAAGGATCACTGCTCTGAATGGGCCTTTAGACATCAGACTGCAGGCAGAGGGTCAAACTCTCACTTTTAGATTGTAGCCTCCTAGGCTTGAGTGGTGCCATTTATTGAGCCCTCGTGAATTCTCAGCCATTCAGATACCTGGCCAGTCACAGGAAATCTGACTTGTCAGCCTCTCTCCTGCTGTGAGCGTCCTGTATGGTGACAGCCACACCTTGCCGAGGAGGCTAGCCGTGTCTACCACAAGGCTGATCTGTCTACACCTGAACATTGTGGGCTAGGTGAGCTTACTGGTCTTAACAGGGAGTTCCGCACTTCGGTTATCTGGCAGGGACACAGAGGGGTGAAGTGGGTGTGAGGATGGGTGGCAGAGGGGGTCCAGAAGCCCAAGAGGACTAGGAGAAAGAAAGAAGGGGCCAGGGAAATCTTAGGAGAGAAGAACAGGAGAGAACACCCAATCCCACCAGGCCCCAGCCACTCCCCCTTGTAGCTCTTCCCTTCAACCTCCCGTCTGCTTCTCTTTCTGAAGAAAGTACAAAGAATGGGCCCTTACATCTCAGTGCTTTTGCTTCCTCCTGCAATGGCCTTTCTCCTCTTTTCTTGGCCATATATCAAGATCAAGGTGAAATATCACCTGGCCTGTAAAGGTTTCTCCCTGTGCCCCCCAGCTCTCCACAGGGTGCAATTTCACCATCACATTGATCTCCCCAAAGAAACGCTACCTGGAAAGCAGCGTGGGGTTTGTTCATACCTCCACTGGCAGGGCTCAGCAGAGCTCCAGACACAAAGAAGCTCACTCAGTGTTAAGCGCAGGCTGAGTGAAAGGGAGGCATCCCAGTCTGTGAGCTGCAGCTCCACTGAGGTGCCATCATAGTGACCAGGCTGTAGTCACTCCCGCTGGCTTGGACCCCCACCTGGGAGCTGATTCAGGGGCACCGCTCCCGGTCTTCCCGAAACAGAACTTCGGGCCCTTAGCAAGGGCTCTGATGTACCTCCCAGGGGAAGAGCCTGGGCTGCAAGGAAGGGCCCATAGGGCACAAGCATGCATCTCACAGGCTAGACAAAGATGTGCTCAGAAAGGTCAAAGACAACTCCGCGTTGCCAAGGCCTCAAAGAGCAGCACCCGTCATGAAACAGAACAGGCTTCCCTGTCCTTAACCATCTCGCAGAGTTTGCTCAAACTCTTGTCCCTTGAGTCGACGATGCCATCCAACCACCTTATTCTCTGTCATTCCCTTCTCCTCCTGCCTTCAATCTTTCCCAGCATCAGAGTATTTTTCAATGAATCAGCTCTTCATATCAGGTAGCCAAAGTATTGGAGATTCAGCATCAGTCCTTCCAATGAGTATTCAGGGTTGATTTCCTTTCAGATTGACTGGTATGATCTCCTTGCTGTCAAAGGGACTTTCAAGAGTTTTCTCTAGCACCTCAGTTTGAAAGCATCAATTCTTCGGTGCTCTCTACGGTCCAACTCTCACACCTGTACATCACTACTGGAAAAACCATAGCTTTGACTATACGGACTTTTGTCGGGCAAGTGATGTATACATATTAACTCTTCAAAAAAAAGAAACCAGCAAGCATAGAAGATCCTTTTAATGAAAAAAAGATTTTATAAGAGCAAAGGAAAAAAATCTGTCTTGTTAGAAGGATAATGAGTTTTCTTGGGGCAGTAGGATTTCTTCTTTGCTCCTTAATGCATTGTGTTATAATGAGCATGTATTCATACACAGCTGTGAAATCAATTAAAGCTAGATTTATTCAACAAGTAAACAAACCAACATAAAAACCCATACCAACCTGAGGGTCATGGAAATTATTAGCTCAAGATTTCTGAGAGGATCAAATGCAGAAGAACAAAGAGAATGGACCAAATGAGGAAACGACCATGGAAGTTCTTTGAAACCTGCAAAGCTGCCTCCTCTGCATCTGTCTCGCTGTCTGCTTGCTAGGGGCCTCATTTTATAAACTTTCTTAGCGAGCTCCCCGAATACCCCTTCACTCCTTTCTCCCTCTGAGCCCGTTAATGAGGACCTGTGTCACTCCAACTCTCCCTTCCCCGTCTCACAGCTTCAAGACAATCATTAGGGAAATGATAAAAATAGGTTTCCTTATTGATTTATCTCCGTTACCCAATGCTCCTTCCTTCGAATGGTTGACTTGTTTCCTTAGCAACACAGCTAATTCAAGCAGCACGACTTGGCCTGCACACCTGCTATTTGTTCGTCTCCTTTCCTGAAGCCCAGAGAGCCGGGGCAGGGGACGGGGCGGGGTGCCTTCCCAGCGAGCCGCTGGCTACCAGGGCAGTGCTGGCTCTGCCTGTCCACAGAGCCCCAGGGGCCGGGCCTGGGAGCTGTCTTCCCTCTGCCCACCCCACAGGGACTGCTGTGCAGGTACAGGACTGAGCAGGACTTGGGGCCCATTCAGCAAACCTGGGTGCACCTAGGGAGACAAGCATCTCTGTACCACCTGGGTGCTGATCCTAGGTCCCTTCTACTCTCAGCAGTCTCATCTCAGAGCTGTGAGGCTGGAACTCCGAGGAGACTGAATGGGCTCAGAGGGGCCAAGGGCCCACCAGAGACACAGGCAGGCAGATGAAACGCTGTGCTCTCATTCCAAGCCCAGGGCTGGTGGAGCACGTGCTTTTGTGGGGAGCAGCCTGTGGGTGCCTAGGCCATTCCTGTAAATTTCTGGGAGAGTCCAGAATAGCATAGTCTCAGGATAGCAGGCCTCAGGACCCATCTTCATCCCTCACCCCAGGACCAAAGCACACTCCCTATGGGCAAGTCTGTCTCCTTTCCTCCTGTCCACCCTCGACTCCTATTTGGGGATGCCCAATTCTAAGAGATGGAAGGAAGTCAGAAGACGGCCTGGGCATCATTATGCACAATCTTCACTCACAGCTGCACAGACACCTTCTAACAGGCGGAATGTTGACTCATAGACAGTCTTGGGGCAGGGTCGCTGCCAAGTCTGTGATTTCTTCAACACCAAAGGGACAGTTTAAAAATGAATGATAGTGACATCTAGCTATCCAAGACCTTCGGGCTGCCTTTTTAATATGAGAAGAATCGGGATCTCCCTTGCGACCTGGAATGCGATGGAGAACATGTAGTTTGGCAATGGAAACCAGAGCCATGGTTCTCCACAAAAGTCAGTCCAACATGGTACTCAAGTCAGGGAAAACCACTGCCACCCATTCCTCCAGAGCCAAAGAAGGACAGCGTGAGGATCAAAGTCTAAGATGACACGTGAATATACACACACTACTATGAATATAAAAGATGATAAATAAGGGCCTACTGTATATATAGCATAGCAAAGTCTGCTCAATACTCTGTAATGACCTATAATGGAAAGTGAAGTGAAGTCGCTCAGTCGTGTCCGACTCTTTGCAACCCTGTGGACTGTAGACCACCAGGCTCCTCTGTCCATGGGATTCTCCAGGCAAGAATACTGGAGTGGGTTGCCATTTCCTTCTCCAGGGGATCTTCCCAACCCAGGGATCAAACCCAGGTCTCCCGCATTGCAGGCAGACGCTTTATCCTCTGAGCCACCAGGGAAGCTCAGAATAATAATGGAAAAGAATCTAAAAAAGAACAGCTACATGTATATGCATAACTGAATCACTTTGTTGTACACCTGAAATGAACACAACATTGTACATCAACTATACTCCAATATGAAATAAATATTTTTTAAAAGAAACCTTTGAAAACCATAAGGTGCTACACACATGGGCATTCATTTTCATTCTCCTACTAAATCCATCTTTAAGCATCAGCTGTGGCTTGAAGCTTCGGGGGAAGCATTTGTGAGTGGTCACAGCCGCCGGGAGTCGGTTGGCTGGCTGCAGCCAGGGGCTGACATTGAAGAGACCCACAGCAATAAAGGATTGAAAAGAAAATTATGGTAATGAGTCTCCGGGAAGAGAGCAAAGACATTTGGCCCAGAACCTCCTGGGAATATGGAAGGCACATCCAAACAGCAGTCCCCAGAGGAGGATTTATGAAGCTGATGGCTCTGATGCAATCTTTCCCAGTGATTAGAAGGGACATTCATCACACCCAAGGCCAGGGCTAAGAATGGGAGGGGTTGAACCATCATAGAGGTCCGGCTCTGGCTCCTACAGACCCTGATGGAAATGCAGTGAGATAATGCTGGTGAGATCATATCCCCTGCCTGGGCCATGGCGAACGATACATCTGCCCTGGAGGGACCAGAAGTAGGGCAGAGATGGGACCTCATGCCTAAAACCCAGACATGGACAGGGCCACCACCATCGTCTCCACAGACACTGTCTGTACCCCTCCCGAGAGGCCAGTATTCTCACAGGAATAGCTGTCTCCCAGACTTTCCACACATGCCGTGTATACATTCTTCAATGCCTCCCAGACTGAAAAGAAAATCCAAACCAGCCCTGGTGGGCCTGGGGCCAGCTCTCCTTCCTGGAAAGATGTTTCACCTTCTCTCCAGATCATGGGATGAAGTAGGAGTGACTATGAGATAAAAACATGATGAGCCAAGAGGGCTTTCTAACACTCTCAGCAAGCCTTTGCAGCTCTGCCTGACTAGGTTCAGAGGTTAGAGGTCAGGTTCAGAGGTCAAAAGCCAGGTTCAGAGGTCAAAAGCCAGGTTCAGAGGTAAGTCATGGTCCAAGGGAGCCTAGGCCCAGAGGCAAACATGCTCCTGGGTAGGCTCCTCCTGGACTTCTTTTAACCTGCTTCTGTGGCTGACCCAGCAGGACAGAGTACCCAAAGAAGTCTCATTCAGAAAAGGAAATAAAGAAAGACATTGCATTCTTTGGGGTTCTGAGGGGTTACTGATAAATTTTTCAATTTCCTGAAAGACAACGTTAAGCATCTGAATTTAGCAATGTATGAACCACTCTCCTATCTGGGGCAAGTCACGCCCTCAACTCCACCCCCAACTCTTTTCTCAGTCCTTAGTTTTAGGTTCCCAGTCTCTGTCCCAAACTTATCGATGGGGTGGATGACACATAGTCACTGAATGGCAGGAGAGCTAAACCCCAGTGTTTGCTCCCGTGATAGAAGACTCAGTACACAATTCTGACTGCAGTTCTGGAAATCCATCCTGGATCTGTCCTCCCTTTCCCATCCGCATTACAGCAGAAACACACTGCTAACAAGCAGAAAAATGAGGTAGAAGGCTCTGCATACTTTGCATTGTCCCATTTCATTATCTCATCGCTTCCTTATTGGAATTTTTCTCACCACCCAACTCGCCTTAAAAAATCATATTGAAAAACCAAACCTCTTTCTCTTTTTTAAAAAACAAAACAAAACAAAAATGTGTCATGTGACTTCCAGCCTTAACATCAGTTTTTTAACTTTGGTTTCCACGGTGGTGGGATGCAATCTACCATCACCATGACAACAGCTGCCTCTGTTCAGATTCACCATCTGACAGGCAGTCCTGAACACACCTCTCTCCCTCTCTCTGTCAAGAAGATGGAAATGCCACCACACCTACTCCTAAAGACTGAAATCCTAATGAATGAAAGACAAAGGAAGCAATGTTGAGATATAGCAGAGAGGCAGAGAACGCCCCAAAAGGCTTTCTGTTTGCCCATACAGCCCACTGCTCTCTTAGGGAGGTCAATGGACTCAGTTACTCAAAACAAAAGATCCCCAGCACTAACCCTGCAATATTAGCTGTGTAGCTGCATTGAACTTTTCATTGCTTTTAGACCAAACAACTCCCATCTCACTCCCATGTCCCTGCCCTCTATGTAAAATAAAGGAAGTTCACATCATTGCCAACACGGTTAACCGATGCTCAGTCTCAGCTGAGCCCCATTTCCAAAAGGATAGGAAGTGGTGATTCTGTGAAACTCAGCCAGCACTGGCTTCCCTCTCTCTCTTCTCTAACAGACAGCTGGATAAGCCTTAACAAATTCCCTTTTTGTGTGTCATGCTGAATCCTGGACTCAAAACGCTGTCATTTGACACAGAGTTTTGGTGATCAGGAGACAAATGATTGAATGCTACAGAAAAGGGAAGAAAGAAAGGGGAAATATTAAAAGCCTGTGGAAGGAAAACAAAACAGTGGTGGGAAAATTACCTGTTTCAGAAACCAGAATCTGTGTTTTGATGACACTCTGATGAATTCAAGCCCATCAAGCCTTTCTGGCAGCAACGAGTGTTTTAGGCAAAGAATGTGGGCTGCCATCAGCAACCACACCCAAGACTGTAGCCTACTCCACATCCCTACAGACTCTGTGGGGCTCAGATGGTACTCTGAATGCAGAAAGAAAAGGAAAAGCCTTCTGTGAAAGAGTCCACAGATCATCTCTGGCAGAAGTTTTTGTTTTCCTCAAAAAACCCTGCTATTGCAGCCCAACATTCAAAGACACCTATGAGCCTCCAAACCACATGAGAAAATGTTGACAGCACTAAGGATTCTCAGCTTATAAAAGCAAGACTGGTGAAAGACATCATAGCTCTTACCAAATATCTGAAGGGCTAGCTTGTCAGAGGGGACGCTGAAATTGTCTAAGCTCTTCCAAAGGGCAAGGCTGAGACCACTGGATGGAATGGCCACCCAAAGGCAGATCTGGGGCAATTCAGAGAAGTTCCACAAGCAAATGGACTATATTGTTAACTAGTAAACTAAGTGTTGAAAGAATAAATGTTTAAAAACCATCTACCCTAAAGAGAAAAAAGCCCTGGTGCATAGCAAGTGTCAATTTCTGGAGTGTAAACCTGTCTCCACGGCAATCGCAAGCTACTAACTTGACACCCATGCACACAGAGTTGGGAAGAGATACACACAATTGAAACCCACAAGCTGTGACTAGCCAGTTCCACACACCACTCACTGCAAGCTCCTCATCCCTAGGAAACCATCAAGGACACTAGAGATGCCTAAATTTGACAGCAGTTGAGCTGGACAACCCTCCTACACACGAGGAGTTAACAAATGGGAAGGAAGAATGTCAATGACTCTTCAGTCACTTGCTCAAGGGCCACCTGGGTCAGCAAGACTCACTCTGCCCCTTAGACTCAAGACGCTCCCCTAAGTAGACCTGCCTTCTGGAAGTCTGAAGCATCACCCTTAGCACAGAAGGCTAGGGACCTGGGCAGCCAGATGTGTGCAAGAAGCAGCCACAGGTGAACCATCTGCCATACCATGAAACAGAAGAATCAATCACCCCATTCTTTCAGGCTGAATTCTGGGAGGCCCCTCTGCCACATCACTGTGGCTAGAAGACAACTGAGAGGAAACAACCCAGACACGTGATTAAAAGCATATTTCAAAGAAACAAATCAGGTAAAGGCTCTCCTCTTCTTCTAGATCGTCAGTGGATCTCAGCCTGTCTACACAGCAGGATCACCTGGGAGGCTTTTAAAAATTAAAGATACAGGTATTCCATCTTTAGAAATTCTAATTTAATTCATTTCAGCTACTGTCTGGGCATCAGAATATCCAGAAGGACTCTGCTGATTTTCACGTGCAGTCAGGGAGAAGAACACTGCCTTCCATGGTGAAGGCAGTGACAGCTAAAGGTGCCCTCAAGTCACGTGAGATAACAAATGAAGAAACTAGAATCCCGGGGGCACCCCAGTAAGAAACGAAAAGTGTCTTAAGAGTTCCGTTAGCTAATCCCATGCACTCATTTTATAGATGTAGATACTGAAATCAAAGAAGGAATAAGATTTTTCCAGAGCCAGGACTAGAAACCTCTTTGGATTTCTGAAAAGCTTAGGAACCTATTATCAGAGCAATCAAATAAAACTCCCTTGGCTTCCTGGCTTGAATGGATGCTTCTAAAAGAAAGAGATCCTTTTACTGAGTTTACTTCTCCATCCCTACTTGATTGTTCTCAAGAGCATCTCTCTTAAGGTTAGGGTCTGGATGGTTTACTCTCTCAGGACCACTGAAGAGTCCAGAAAACACTGTAAGTACATGCTGGAGGATCCAATCTCCCATCCACTGAGACGTGATCCTTGCACTGGGTAGAAGCTCAGTGCCTGTTAACTACTACCATTTCATAACATTCTCAAGCAACATTTTGGGAGAAGGACATATTAGCCATTGTTCTGAACCACTGCCTCCCATTCCCATAATCCATTCTCACGGATTGCTTCCCAATCCCATTCATGGATTCAACTGGATCCATGCTGCTTGGCTTCTCTTGAATTTTCCTTCTCTGTTCCATTCCTCCTTTTTCTGATTTAAGTCCTTTCTTATTAATCATGATCCCCACCTTCGATGCCCCAGCCTAGAGAAACACTAAAAATATGAAATGGCAACCCACTCCAGTATTTCTGCCTAGAGTCTCCCATGGACAGAGGAGCCTGGTGGGCTACAGTCCACGGGGTCGCAAAAAGTCAGACACGACTGAGCGACTGATACTAACTAAAAACGGGAGGAAAACATCCCAGAAAGAGGACAAAGGGACAGAAGGATGGTGAGTAGACAAAGACTGAAGAAAGCACAGAGGAGATGTGATGAGCGAAGTCCTGAACCAAGAGGCAGGAACACCGGATTCCAGCCTGGCCTCCGTCACTTACAGAGAGACCAGCGGCAAGTCACTTACCCTCTCTGACACTCAGCTTTCTCACAGACAAATGAGGCTTTGATGCGAGTTTCTCTTGGGTCCCTGTAACTCTCATATCCTACTAGTCTTTGGTGCTAATAGCGAACATGATGGGAAGGGAAGTGAGACAGAAAGGAGGAGCCTCCATTATTACAAGGGAGAGAAGCTTTGGAGAAGCTACTAACATCCAACAACAACAACCAAAGCAGAGTCCTGGCACACCTAGGCATGCCTTTCAAGCGTCTACAGCGGAAACATTTCTGAACTTTCAATAACAGAAACTCCGTGACAATTGGCTAGAAATACCTCCATGAGATAGTTAATGAAAAGTCAGAATCCTCAAAATGGGAGCCTGGAGGTGAAATTAAGGCTGCTTTTCCATAAACCTACCGGAAGCCTTTCCTACACTCTACTGAGATAGTAAAGTCGTTCCTGCAGCCCCTCTGTCCCCACAACCCCCATTTTTCTCAACTAGCCACAAAGCCAGAAGCATTGAGTAAAAGACGAAACTCCAGGAAAAAAGTCATAAAAGTTGCTTCCTCCCACTATCACTCACACTATGGGTGCCCTGGAAAAGGGAGGGCTGAGAATAGACTTTTTGAGAGCTGGAGAACAGAAAATGGACTTTCTATGCTAATATTAAAGAGAAAAGGCGAATTGGCACCTCCAAATCGAAAGTCCCTGCAGAGTGATGAAGAGAGTCTGACAATGGAGCTTTGGTGAAGACAAAAACAGCAAAGAGCCCCAATTCCAACTGACGTTTGCATTCCAATGACACAGGGCAAATTGTCACAGACCCATTTCGTGGTGCTGGGGAAGAGATCTTTGCTTTTTTCCCATCCACTGATTCCTTACTCCTCCATTGGTTAAGCCTCATACCCAGCAGGTGCTACTGATGCAGGCAAGCAGTTCAGGGTCATCCTAAAAGGATACTCTGTTAAAGAAGAGTACTTGCTACTCTTTGGGTCTGATCCGAGGCAGTGTAGTACAGTGGAAAGAGAAGAGTCAATGGAGTTGGCCAGACCACATCTTCCTGTGACCCTGGGCTAATCATCTGTCAGAAGAGACAATAATATCTATTTCCCTCAGGACTGGGTAAAGTGATGGATGTCTCTAATGCACACTGTAGAGTGCTGGCCACACAGTATTTATTAAAACTCCAGGAGTTGGTGATAGACAGGGAGGCCTGGCGTGCAGCGATTCATGGAGTCGCAAAGAGTCAGACACAACTGAGCTACTGAACTGAACTGAACTGAACTGAAAGGTTAGTTTCTTCTGAGGGGTTTCCCCAGTGGCTCATCAGTAAAGAATCCACCTGCAATGCAGGAGATGTGGGTTCAATCCCTGGGCTGGGAAGAGCCCTTGGAGAAGGAAATGGCAACTCACTCTAGTATTATTGCCTGGAAAATCCCATGGACAGAGGAGCCCAGTGGGCTACAGTTAATGGGGTCACAAAGAGTCCGACATGATTTAGCAAATAAAATGATAAAATACTTTCCTTTCAACATTGCCAAGGATGTAAACTGAGGCATGGAAAACTCTCCAGGCCCAGATCATGGTCCCCACAGTGTGCTGGTAAATGATACAAAAATAAGTACAAGAAAATAAAAAGAAATGAAGGTTAAGAGAAGAGAAAGAGATGGTACACTTCACGACTGTTCTGAAGCCAGTCTCCTTCGTGGTGGAAGTGTGGAGGGCTGTCGGGCCATTCTCATTTCCTAGAATCTATTCCTTCACTTGGCTCCTCTTGAGCCTGTCTGCTGATGTTTGTGACATAAGTGAGCTCAGTCATTCTGAGCCTGTACATTCAGGGGTGGGAATTTGTTGGTTACTCTCTAATCATCACCAGGGAAAGAGGTTACCCAGAGAAGATGGAACATCCTAATCCATAAAACTCTGAGGGAGGAAGGGCAGATGGCAACCTCAAAAATAAATAAATACATACATAACAAGCTATGAGAAAGGAGAAGCAGGTTGCCAAAATGCCCAGATCCTCTGAATTTACATGGGCCCATATTCCGCAGAACTGCCCCCTCCTGATGTTACCACATCCGCCTACTTGCCCCACCTCCAGACAAGCCCACGCCCTTCAACTGCTCTCGTATCAACAGACCAGGAGAACACATGCGTCCTTGTACATCCATATGGCTCAGCTATCTCATAAATACAAACTCTCTTGCAAACACAATCCAAAGTTAGCAGAAGGAAGAGGCAGTTCCCTTCACTTTTTTTTAAGCCCACTCCCTAATTTCCTTTGAGTCTTCTGCCTGGCTTCCAGACACCCTACATCCAAGTTCTCCATTCACGTTCACATCTGTACCCAGTTCCCAGGGCAGGTAAAATGCCCTCTGGTATCCTGGCTGGATGATCTTCCCCAGGCTCATTAGGCAAATGGCCATGGGCTTCAAGCCATGTAGGTCCTCTCTCCCTGTCACATCCCTCTTGCCCTTTCAGAAGCTTCCTCCAGAGTTCATGGAATCCAACCTGACTCCCTTTTCCAACAGAACAAAGATGGAGACCCTAAATACTCAGAAGGTCAAAAAAAGATGAAGAGGAGGCAGCTCAAAGACCCAGAACCCCCGAGAAGAAAACCTGTCCAGAAGCCAAGCCAGGGCTCTAGGACAGACCCTTCCACATGCCTTCAATCCGGCCACCTGAAACCTGCAACTACCATTTCTGTGCAAAAACAAAACAGAGTGCCTTGGTCTAAGGCTGATGGTTTGGAGTATCTTATCTGCTTTCATCAAAAGTTTGCTAGGAAAATTCTGCAATGTTATTGCTCCTAAACATATTTTTCTCTGAGTTGTAAATCCAAACATGTCCTCAGAGATAATGCTGGTATAAAATTGGCATTAGAGATGCATGAAAAAAGGCAGGTTTGGATGTAGGTGTTTTTTAATGCAACATTGGGCTTCCCTGGTGGTGCAGAGGTTAAAGCGTCTGCCTGCAATGTGGGAGACCTGGGTTCAATCCCTGGGTCGGGAAGATCCCCTGGAGAAGGAAATGGCAACCCACTCCAGTATTCCTGCCTGGAGAATCCCATGGACGGAGGAGCTTGGTGGGCTACAGTCCACGGGTCGCCAAGAGTCGGACACGACTGAGCGACTTCACTTTCACTTTCAAAAGTGTAAACCCAATAACTCTGAGAAGAAAAACAAAAAGGGCTGGTGGGCAGACCACCTCAATGAGGTGGTTGAGAGCACAGGCTGTGATCCAGGCCTCCAGCTCTCACGTACTGTGTAATCTTGGGTAGATGAGTTAACCTCTCCATGTAATCCTCCCAACTGTGAAATGCAGAAAACAAGCATGCGTATCTCTGTAGGACTGTCACGAGGAATGAATGCAGTAACCCATGGGACGCCCTTAGCACAAGAATCTGGCGCATAGTAAATACTCAGTAAAACGTTAGCAGTAGTACTACTGTGAGTCGCTCAGTCGTGTCCTAGGCTTTGCGACCCCATGGGCTATAGCCTGCCAGGGTCCTCTGTCCATGGGCTTCTCCAGGCAAGAATAATGGAGTGGGTTGCCATTCCTTCTCCAGAGGATCTTCCCGACACAGGGATTAAACTCGGGTCTCCTGCATTGCAGGCAGATTCTTTACGGTCTGAGCTACAGGCAAGTCCCTAATATCTAACATCTTTACAAGGATTTTGCCACATATTAGCTGATGTCAGCCTTACAACAGTCTTGGAAGGGAGGCAAAGCAGGGCAGGTGACCTAGACCTCACACCTGAAGACACTGAGGCTCAGCGAGGTTACAAAACCAACATGAGGCCACATAAACATCTGGCAGTGCTCCGGTTAGAGAGCCAACAAGTCAGTAGAAAGCAAATGGTCTTGTTAGAAGGGAAAAATTGATCTGCAGAAATTTAATGGTGATTCATCTGAAATTAACCAGACACTAACAACTAAGATGTATTCATGGCTTACTATGTGCCAGACATTATTCTTGTGATTTACATGTGTTATCTCATCTGATCGTCACAAAAATCCTATGAGATATAGACTGTGGGTAAAATTTCTATTATTTCCATTTTATGGTTGAGGATTCTAAGCACAGCAAGGTCAAGTAACTCCCCAAGGCACACAACTAGAAGTAGTAAAAGTGGTATCAAGACTTAAAGGCCACGTTTTTAACTGACACACTAACGCTTCCAGGCAGAGACTGGTAAATCCTAACCTCTAAGGTGAAGCGTTCCTCAACTGGGCAGTGGACTAGCTGATGTCTAATATCACTTCAACTCCTGTGATTCTAGACTTCACACCTTCTACTGTCTAGTAAAGAAATAAAATGCTGTCTGAGTGAGTCTCTGAAAATAATACCCGGTATGGACCTCAGAGAAAGCAAGATGTTATTTCCTAGCCTAATACAGGTATGGTGATTTAGGTGCTAAGTTGTGTTCGATTCTTTGTGACCCAATGGGCTGTAGCCCTCCAGGCTCCTCTGTCCATGGGATTTCCCCAGCAAGAATACTGGAGTGGGTTGCTATGTCCTTCTCCAGGGGATCTTCCTGACCCAGGGATTGAACCCAGAACTCCTGCATTACAGGCAGATTCTTTGCACAGGCATGAAATAGGTACAGAAGTGTGTATGGATTTCAGCAAAGCTTATGACAAGGATATGACAAGGATATCTTGCCCAATATCCTTACAGATGAGATAGAGGGCTATCAGCTGGTTAAAGTTCAGAAAATGTGAGAAAAGCTGAACAGTCGTGAACACTGACCAATGTACTGGCGGTAAGCAGAAGGGAGGGTCCCAGCTCTAACCATATTTCCATCAGTTACTTGAATGAAAGGATAAAGCACATGCCCATCCTGTCTGCAGTTGACATAGTGCTCACATTAAGAGTGCTCACTCTCCTGAAAAGGGTCTAGAAACAATGTGTAATGAAAACCACCTAAGCTTTGGATTCAGACCACCAGGATTCAAGTTCACTCGTGATGATGTTGGGCAACTGACTTAATCTTCTTTAGCCTGTTTTCCTATATATAAAATGTGGATAATAACATGTATAGGGTGTGAAGTTCATGAATGTTCAAAGAATGTTAGTTCCCTGTCCCCACTTGAAAAGGATCTCTATAGGATGGACTGTTAGACCAAAAGCAAGGAGATAAAATGAAATAAACACAGAGTCCTGAATTTACATTCAAAAATTAAACTGAATGAGAACAGTGTGAGGGAAATTAACTCTGCCATCAATTCATAGCAAAAGATCCGAGGTTTTCAGTTGACTACAACCTCAAATCAACAGAACTAGAATGCAATTTCTTCACAAAAAGAAACCTTAAAAATTATTTTAATTTAAATAAACATGTTTAATGCCAATGTTAACAAGCACTGTTCTATGTCCTGGTAATTTAAAACTTAAAAGATAATGAGCTCTCACTTACAGGGATTTAAAACCAATACTAAAACTATGGGGTAAGTATTACAATAAAGTAATAAACCAGGTATGATCTGGGAGCCAGGAGGAGGGAGTTGGTCTTACTCTGCTGAGAGAAATCAAAGAAGGCTTCCTGGAAGAAATGACCTCAATTCAGTCTCAAAGTCAAGCAGTCAGGGGGAGAGAGAGAAGACATTAGGGCATAGAGAGCAGCAAGTGCACGAGCACAGAGGCCTGGGAAAGGATGGTCCCTTCAAGCAGCCCATTGACACAGAGGGAGAGAAGGGCATTATAGCAGCTGAGACAGCTTGGTGCCATGTGCTGAGTGGATCACAAGCAGGCCTTTGCACCAAGCTAGGGAAACCTTGTCCAGTTACAAAGCGAACAATGGACAGATCCCAGGTAGCAACTCAGCCTTTCTGATTCTATGTAGCCTTCCTACCTCTGCTGCCCCATACTGTGGCTACTAGCTGCATGTGGCTATTTAAATTTGAATCAATTCGTATGAAATAAAATTTAACACTTCGTCACGACAGCCACATGTCAAGTGCTCAGAAGCCACATGTGGCTAGCAGCTGCAGCATTAGACTGTGCAGATAGAAACATAACCGTCATCACAGAAAGTTCTAGCCAACAGCACTGCTCAGCGCTATAGTACTGTGTTCACAGCACAAGTGAACAAGGAGGAGATTTGCGTCCGTGTTGCTTTATAGAACAGAAAAGGAAGGGAAAATAACTTAACAGTTGGAAACTACAAGGAAGAGTATTTCAACTTGCTATTCTTTAAGTTTTCTAATAACGGGAGAGCACTCTGACACTGGAAGCCTGATGGTCATCTATCAGGGAGATACAGCAAGAGTTCCTACACTACCCTAGTGCTCACTGGTTAGAATGCGTACATTTCATCGTGGCAGCGTGCTGATGTACTCGCACCAACATAGATCTGTAGTTCTTCCCTGTGGAGTTCCCATCATACTTGTATCTATAAGCTACAATGGCCCAGGATCCCAACATCCCAGAATGTGGAAATTTTCTAGCATAGTCAGCATTTTTAAATTGTGATCCACGGACCATCCGCCCACTCCCAAATGAAATGTAAGCAAAACTATATTACATTTTGGAAATAAGGGGCCACAGGGTCACTTAAAATGCAACAGGATTTGTGATTTCAAGATAGAAAGCAAGAAAACACTGTACCAGAGGGATATAACTGTCCCCCATACTCCAGGAACAATCATCTAGATGCCATCAAGACAGTCATTCTGGTCAATCTAAAGTTCCAACTAAGTTCCAATCTAAGTTTCAACTCTAAAGTTCCACAGCCTTAAGCATCTAAAGACCATCACCCTGTAATGAATAATTTCAGGCCAAACATCCTCTGATCTTGATCAAGCAGAAATGAAATAAGAGTATAACAGAGCACAGCACAGTCCAAGGTTCAAAAGTTAGGTGAGTCAGTCAACTTGGGAAAAGTATCACCTGCCAACTTCTTGTACTGTGCTAAGTCGCTTCAGTCATGTCTGACTCTTTGCTACACTATAGACTCTAGCCCGCCAGGGTCCTCTGTCCTGAGGATTATCCTGGCAAGAATACTGAAATGGGTTGCCATGCCCTCCTCCAGGGGATCTTCTCCACCCACGGACTGAACCCACGTCTCTCGGGCCTCCTGCATGGCAGGCGGGTTCTTTGCCACTAGTGCCATCTCTTGCTGTGATGCTGATGAGAGACTCTCTTGGAAATTTGGGGGGTTCATTTTCAATGTAAGCCCACAGAACTAAGCACACCCAGTTAGATGCAATGCCAGCTTGTCAGCTGGAAAACTCGCTCAGTAAATCTAAAGCCTGCTGAGACAACAATCCATTTAAAAAATAATGACTTTGTTCTAACCACCATCTGACATCACAACAATTGTACGAGGATCCATCTCTAGGTCCCACAGCATTGCTAGAATTAAAAGGACTCATTTTTAGAACAATGCCAAAATTCCTCTGTTATCCGGTATAACTGGAGAAGAAGGTTTTAATTTAATGAAAAAAAAAAGTGATAATGAGCCACTTTATATAATCAATATGGATTATGTATTTGCAAAAGCTCCAAATACAATCAAGTACACACACCATTCAAACCATGTTGAACATAATGTAATGAATGCTTTGTTGATCATATTCAGAAAGCACCACAGCATTTTGTGGTACCTAGGGACCATCAGTACAAATCTCAATTGTTATTAAACCATAGATCTCTAGCTGCCAATTAATAAAGAGTTCTGTACAAGCAAATGCCAGAAAATAACAGACACAGTGTACTTTTTGCAAAGCCTGTGGTGAATGTTACAGAAATTAGAGCGACCCTGACCAACCTTCTGAATTAGGTAAAGCTACTTTTTACAACCTCCAACTTCCCATGTAATGACCTTCCAATTCCCTGCCAGCTATCCAGTGCCCTGACCACCTCCTACCATCCTCCTCTCCCCCTACTCAGGCTACACCGGGTCCTATAGGACCTGGTCAGTGCAACAATAGACACTAATAGGCACTTCAGTTATGCTTGTGTTTAATCAACTGATGAATTCGATCATTCAACAACAGATTACTGAATGCTCACTGAGTGCCAACATTGTGCGAGGTGCTGGAATTAAATGGGACATGTCCTTTGCCTGTTCTCAGAAGAGACTGCTCTCAATCATAAGCCCAGAAAGAAGAACTAAGTTGATAATATCATATACCAGCTTACTATGTCCCTGCTCCCAAGATCATTTGCATTTTGGCAAAGAAAGTCTCAAAGATTCATGACCCGAACCCAAAAGAACGCCTGTTAACAACAAGGCTTCAGGCTGTTACATGAGACAGAGATTTTCGATGAGTGATTTGTAAGACTAGTCTTCTCTAAAGGCATCGCCAGGCATAGCAGTTGTTCTCAAAGTACAGTTCCAAGGCCAGCAGTATCAATATTACCTGAAAACTTGTGACAAATGCAAATGTTTCATTTCTGGAGGGAATCAGAAACTCCAGGACTGAGATCCAGTCATCTGTATTTTAACAAGCCCTTCAGGAAATTCTGAGACACAATGAAATTTGAAGACCATTGGTAGGGATGAAACTGACAGACTGCATACGTATGACTTCCACACAAAGAGGCTAAATGAGGAATTAGCCTTGATGCTGATAGAAATCACCTGCTGAAAAGAAACATCCCTGATGGAGCTGGAGTGAGACAGTTTCCAATAGCACACAGCTGGAAATGGCCAGGACGTCAATGACTGACTGATGAAAATCCATTTCATGCTTTTTGACTCTGACCAGCCCCATGAGACAATGGTATGGAAACTGACAAAGAGGCACAGAAAGTTTGAAACACTGAAACTAAAACCTAAAACTGAGCTGAAGGCTGGGAAAGACTTGAGAGCAGGAACTTCCTCCTCTCGCTGGTTTGCAGAGGCTCTTCTCTGGGTCCCAGAGGCCACTAACAGCCCCTTGTGTCTTGGCTACAGAAATGACACCTGAGTCTAATCACTGATAAACCTCACCGACCACAGCACTTCTCCCCTCTAACCTATTACCTACTGTTTGGTCACACCTTTTTCATCTCCCCCAAATGGGGAGGAGGAAAAAAAAAAGGTGACATCCTACCCTACTGCCACCGTCTGGCTTTATTGACCGACACAAGCCTTCAGAAAGCCAGTGCATACATCTAAGACAGGCTTTCCAAATTCTCCAGCGATTGGGGGAAACAGATGCAGCAAAAATGCAGCAGCATCAAATGCAGCCCAAAAAAGCCTCAAAATTATGCAGAGTTGCAACAGCAATTCAAATCAACTACCCACAGGCAAAAAGATCACACTTGGCACAGGAGGGCCCCGCCCTGAAGCCATTCACTCTGGACCACAGGAGCCTAGAGCTGGAGCCTAGCCTGGAGTTACATTCTCAACCCCTGCCCACCTGCCTCTGGGATGAACTGCTTTACGAATGCATCCATTGCAGGCTTTAAAAAAGTCCAAAAAGGCTGAGAGTGGAACTGTTCAGTTCAACAAACTTAGAACTCAAAATTCCAATACAATAAGAAGTCCCTAAGGGGTAAACTACTGCAATGCCAGGGACAGGGTCGAGGATGGACTGGATACAGACACTTTTAAAGTCATTTAGCGCTGTGCTCCTTAATCTGGCCCATTTCTGCCTCTTAAGGATATACCTTCTGGCTGCTCCTTGCTTTCCAGGGATGGGGACATAGGGCCTCATAAATAGGGTTAAGAGTCTGTAGCCGAATGTTGGTCAAAGATGTAGGGAATAGAAAATTCAGTAAACATTCTTTGTGTGTGTGTGTGTGTGTGTGTGTATGTGTGTGTATGCATGCACACACTCAGTCACTCAGTTGTGTCTGACTCTTGTGACTCCATGGATTATAACCTGCCAGACTCCCTCTGTCCATGGAATTTTCCAGGCAAGAATACTAGAGTGGGTTGCCTGCCATTTCCTACTTCAGGGACTCTTCCCAACCCAGGAATCAAACCAGTATCTCTTGAGTTTCCTGCTTTGGCAGGCAGCTTCTTCACCACTGCACCAACTGGGAAGCCCCAAATATTCTTAGGGTGCTGCACTCAAAAATGCACCATAGACAGCACTCCGAAGTAAGCTTAACACGTGAGAGACCACTCGGTTGAAGGAGCCTAAACACTCTATGCTATACTTTCTGTCTTTAATTAAGGATGATACTGACAAGGCTGACGACACCCCCACCCCTACCCCGCACTCCACCAGCCCTATCTGTGTAGGCTTGGAATGTTTGCAAGGAGAAGCCTTGATAGAGGTCCCTGGCACTTTTATCCCTCTTCGTAAAAGACTGCTTTAGAAGCCATGTACTGATGGGAGCGGAAGGGAGCACGATACACTAATTTTACTGTCTGCTCCCCACTCCAATCCTATATGAATCCACATCGGAATTTGAAAAGAAGCAGCTACAGAAGCTTGCTTCTTAGCTCAGTGGCTCAGCATTTAGCAGCGTGAAGACCTAGGAGGATGAGAGGATTCAGAGTGACTAGTGCTTGGGGACATAAATATCTTCTCGTTAACCACATTCTCTGAATATAGGAGGGGAATGGCTGCATACTGATGGGCACCCCAGCGAAACAGGACTGGAGAGGAGGCGATCATTACCAAAACTGCAAGAAAAAACCTATTTAAAGAGATATTCCCCCCAGTTACCTTTCTCACATGCCCCAGTCCCACAGCAAAAATACAGAAGAATTAGAGGGAAAAGTTGATTTATGAAGCTGGCCCTCTGGAAGGGATCTTGCTCATAACCAAGAGGAAGACAAATAACCTTCCTTTTCTAAAAAGCCCAGGAAAAACCCACACATATAATGAATTATTCACAAAGGCTGAACCTAAAAATGAGAGGGAGAAATATAGAAAGATGAAAAGGGCGGAGGACTGGGCAGAAAGAGAAAGTAAAGAAAAGGACCTGGTCTCTCTCTCCTTGAATAAAAGGGTATTAATTACAGTCACGTGTGAATTTGTCCTTTCATGTCTTCGTGGTCAGTGATAAACAAAATTAGATCAGCACAGTTGCCTCTGATGGGCTGGACCACATGCCTGGGCTTGAGGAGCTGCAGTTTCCCAGGCAGCCCTGCAGATGACAAGAGGGAGGCTCCTGATGAGCTGATGGAACACACAGAGCAAAAGAGTCTGCGAGAGTTCTGAGAGTTTAGCACATCTTGACTGCATTTTATTTCAACTAAGAATATGAAGATGGAAAGAAACCAGATGTTCCTATAAAGAGAATAAAATGCAGTAGAGTTTGAGGGGAAAAGAAAAAAAACACCTACATTTTTTACAGCAGCAGCTAAAAAGAGATAAGCAATTTTGGCTCCAGCTACTAATCCCAGAGTCTGGATCTTTCAGAAGAAGATAAAAAAGAAGGCCTGTTCTTCTTTTTTCCTCCTCCTCCTCTAATTCATCGGGTGCACTGCACCCAGCACAGGGGAAACAAGTGGAGGAAAGTGGGGAAATGACATGCAAAACAACAGACAAAACCATCACAGCCAGGATATTTCTGTCTCCATCTTCAAGTCATTTCATTTCTGTCAAACTCCTTCACTCCAGCTTGCTTTCCAGGCTACCTCCCAACTACAAATAGTCCCCTCGACAAGTTCCAGCCTAGTTTCCGGAGGAAACATTTCTCACACCTTATTTCAAGGGCAAAGTCACAGGGCAATGTGTCCTCGGAGCTTCAGCAAATGAAGACCTTTATCCCGTAGCCTCAGTGCCAGTTACAGTTGCTCTCTGTTTCACTGCCTCCTTGTCCAGGTACACAGAAGATATGAAGGCTCTCTGCATTATCTGATCATAGCCTACCATTACAGACTGTGCTCTTGTTAACTGCCAGCCTCTGCCCTAATCAAGGTGATGTGACTCATGAGCCACTGGAGTTAGATCCAACCTGAAATTCTTGCCAGGATTACAGTCTACTATCTTTCAAGGCACAATATATTTATGCGCAACAAAGCAAGAGAAAGGTATATGCCATAATGGGAGACTTGGGAACTAAAGCTCCCAATAATCTTCACCAAAATCCTCCAAAAATAATGGACAATTGACAGTGGGAAATTCTCCATAATACAGCACATAATCTCAAAGCCAGAGTCCTTTGGGGCTATAATGAAGTTCTCTACAATAAGAAATCATGAGTGAATATCTGCAGGTTCATTATAATGAGCTTCATTAGCTCAGTGGCTAAAAACACATTTGATCTTCCTACTTTAAACCATGTTCATTTCCACATGAAACATGTGCTCCCCTGCTGAGATGACCCACGCCATCAGTGGGGGAGAAGTACCCCATTGCTCCTCAGTGATAAAATCAGACATGCCATTTCTTTCTTTCCTCATCTAACCTAGAAAAGTGCAACTGTGTGGGGAGCATCTCACAAACCATGCAGGGTGACATTCAGAGCAGCCAATTCCCTGAGAAAAAGAGAACCCTTTTGTTAGATCTATTAGATGAGCAAGAAAGAAAAGAAGAATCATGTAAAATGTAATACCACATTTTAAATCAGATTAACATTTTCAAAAAGGTTATGGTATCCACTGCAGAAGAGAGTGCCATAAGAAAATAAAATTTTCTCCCTATGCAGATGTAGCTTCCAAGAAAAATGAAACATATTCAGAGTGGGCTGTTGACCTGTCACCATTTTTCATGCCAAATCTGGTTATCCTGGGCATTTTTTCCCACAAGTACAAGACCTTCCCTATTAATAACTGGATAAGGTTACCACCCTCCATCCAAATCAGAGAATCCCCCAAGTAGAAGTTACATCATTCCTTACATTTAACTTTTCAGGCCAATGTGATTAAAGACCAGTAAAATGTAGTGGTCAGAAACCACTAACACAGCACACAGAATTATACATTATCCTCCTAGCAGGAGTAGAAGGGGACAACAAAGGATGAGAAGGCTGGATGGCATCACCGATTCAACAAACATGAGTCTGAGCAAACTCCGGGAGATACTGAAGGACAGGGAAGCCTGGCACACTGTAGTCCATGGGGTCACAGAGTTGGGAAGCCTGGCATACTGTAGTCCATGGGGTCACAGAGTTGGACACAACTGAGCGACTGAACATCTCCTGGTTCTCCAGTGACTTTCTGCAGCCAAAAACAGATGTATTTATCTCAGAAGGTGCGCTGCATGAACAATCAAAATCCTCAAGCATGTTGCATGTGAATATGACAATTCAAAACAGGTCTTGACATGTGTCCTGAATCTTACATTCTGTGAAATTCTGGCCCTTAAGTAGAGCACAAAAGCATTTCCCAAACAAATGGGCATACTAATCACCTGAGGATCTTATTAAAATGCAAATTCTGATTCTGTAAATCTGTAGTGTGGCTTGGGATTCCGAACTGTTTTTAAGTGAAGCATAGTTGATTTACAATAATAGCTTCAAGTGTACAACAGAGCAATTTGATATTCTTATAGAATATGCTGTACAAAGTTATTATAAAATATGTTGCTGTTTAGTTGCTAAGTTGTGTCCAACTCTTCTGCAATGCTGTGGACTGTAGCCCACCAGGCTCCTTTGTCCATGGGATTTCCCAGGCAAGAATACTGGAGTGGGTTGCCANAGTTATTATAAAATATGTTGCTGTTTAGTTGCTAAGTTGTGTCCAACTCTTCTGCAATGCTGTGGACTGTAGCCCACCAGGCTCCTTTGTCCATGGGATTTCCCAGGCAAGAATACTGGAGTGGGTTGCCATTTCCTTCTCCAGGGCATCTTCCCCTCCCAGGGATCTAACCCATGTCTTCTGCATTGGTAGACAGATTCTTTATCATTGAGCCACCAGGGAAGTCGCATTATAAAATACAGACTATATTTTATATATTTCCCTGTGTTGTACATTACACCCCTGAGTCTTATTTATAACCGATAGTTTGAACCTCTTAATCCCCTTCACCTATTTTACCCCCACCCTCTGCCCCTCTTCCCTGTGATAACCACTGGTTTCTTCTCTGCATCTGGAATTCTGAATTTTTAACAAGCCCCTAGGTGATGAGGATGATGCCCCTTGCTGTCTGTGGGAGGCAAAAACTAGAAGACTTAGGTCACCAAGAACTAAGGTCCCTCCCTTCAGTATGCTAAAATTTCTTAAGGACTCTATTAATATTTATTGGGTAATTAGGCAGTGTTCTAGGAACCTGACATATATTAATTCATTTAATTCTCCCAGTAACTCATCACCATCACTTCACAGATAAGGAAACTGAGTCACAGAGAAATAAAGTAATTTTTCAAGGTCACAGAGCTGTTAAAGGAACTGAGATTTGAACCCAGACAGTTGAGTTTTGCTGGAAAACCAGTGCTCAGACTCCCATTAAGAAGGAACATAATTCCGGAAAGGAATTAGAAAGGAAGAGGGGTGAGACCAGGAACTTAGATGCCCTATTAGAGCACACGCAGAACCCCCAGAAGTGCGATTTTTCCACGTGGTCACCACCAGAGGGAATATATATTAGTCAATTACATTGTACAGCCAGGAATAAAAAGCAAACATGGTGTTTTAAATTTGCCAACAGGGCTCCTCTACACACCTTAGCAGATGTTCTCCGAACACTGTTACAAACAGCCTACATGCTGTAGAACCACAGCGAAACTTCCAACAATGGGATGGAAGGGACCGCTGGGACCGGGCTCAGGGCAAGGCACCGAGTAGGATGCTGAAATTAACTCCCTACTGTCTCTTTTGACTTTTTGGTGCATTCTGGCCGAAGACATGGAAAGAGCGCAGTGAAACCCACAGTCACACCTTGCGCCGCTCGCAATGCCTGCTAAAAAGGCGGCGTCTTTGCAGCGGAAAACGTGAAAAGCAACGACCTCGTGGTGTAGGCAAGGCGCTTAATTTCTCTGCCCGGGAGCCTGGGCCGGGCCGGAAGTGCCTGAGGCGCTAAACCCGGAGGAACCGGGGAGCCCAGGCCGCGAGGGGAGTTACGGGGGTGCCGCCCGAGGTGCCAACGCTGGCCACGGGCACACTCTGCCACCCGCGGGGCGGCTGGGCGGCTTTGTCTACCGCCTGGCAACGGGCGGGCGCCTGTCTGGGTAAACACGCCCCTAANAAAAAAAAAAAAAAAAAAAACTCTGAAGGTAGCCTTCCTTGGGTTAAACTGTATCTTCAGAATCCTTTGGGATCAAACTCATGTACCTTTGCCATTAGTTAGATCTTAAACCACTGTGGAATTTCAAATATTAGTTTGGAATGTGTATTAATTTCCTGTTGCTACTTCACCAGATTACCACAGATTTAGCAGCTTAAAACCACATAAATTTCTTATTTTATTGTTCTGGAGATTAGAAGTTCAAAATGGGTCTTACTGGGCTGAAATCAAGGTGTGTCAGAGCTGTGTTGATTTCTGGAATCTCCAGGAGAAGATCCCCTTTCTTGCTTTTTCCAGCTCGTAGGGGCTCTCACATTACTTGTCCTATAGCCTCCCCATTCCGTCTTCAAAGCCGGCAATGGCCAGTGGAGTCTTTCTCAGAATGCATCACTTGGACACTGATTCTTCTGTTTCCCTCTTCCACTCTTTTAGGACATTTGTGGTTATGTTAGACATGTCTGTTATAATCTAGAATAATCTTCCCAATTTAAGATCAGTTGACTGGCAAAGTTAATTTCATTTGCTACCTTAATTGCCCTTTGCCATATAACATAAGACATTTACATGTTCCAGGGATTAGAACATGGGCATTTTGAAAGATACAGTATTCTGCCTACCACAGACAGAAGCAAGAATATGGAGGTATTTTGTAACAGACTTACATTAGGTTCCAATTCTAAATCACCTATGTGACCTTGGGCAAGTAACTCAAGTTCCATCAGTTGCTTGAGTAGCAAAACTGAATTAATAATTATTACTCCCCAGGCTTGTCATGAAGGTGTTATTAGCATCAAAGAATAAAGGAGTATTTAACCTGTGAAAGAGAGTTCTCTTGTTTATTTTGTTATCCTATTTGATCTGGAACAAAAACTTCTCAAAAGCTGTAGATTATAGGATTTTTAGATAATCTTTTTTTCTTTTTGAGTGAAGAAAGTAAAACTCATTCATTTCATATCTTCTTTATAGCTCATTACCTAGTTCTATCTAAAAGATGATCTTTAATTAAGAACTTACCTTTTTTTTTTTTTTAACTCATTAGCTCACCATAAGGATGCTGCACTATGGCACAGTTCTTGAAAGACAAGATAAATGAACTTTCAACAATTAGGGAAAATTGATGGATAAATTGTGCTGACCAGGAATACAATTAAAGTTCAAGAAAGAAATCGATCTGTATAGGATGTTCTAATTGATGGGAAGGTTAATGCAAAATAGAGAGTATTGAAATAGACTTTCAAATAAAAGGATTAGAATAAGCAAAATGGAAAAGAATGAATGAAAGACAGAACATGGTATGTGAGGGAAGGCAGGCAGGGGAAAGAATAGAGGCCATGTCTCTTAAAGTCATAGTCCTGTTGAATGTGGAATATGGAACTGTGTCATAAAGGGACTTGAAAGCCTGTTACTTCTTTAGAGTAAAAAAGTCAGTGACAGTTCTTGATTAGAAGGTGAAAAAGATGAGTTAGGAAAGAGAGGAGCTTGTAGAAATTGGTAGCAAGTATGAAATTGAATCATAATCCCCTTCCTTTCAAATATAAACAAAAATTGATATTGACCATTGCATTAATTGGTTTTCTATGGTGCTTCAGACGGTAAAGAATCCTCCTCAATGCTGGAGATCTGGCTTCATGCCCATGGAGAGGGCATGGCAACCTACTCCAGTATTCTTGCCTGGAGAATCCCCATGGACAGAGGAGCCTGAAGGGCTACAGTCCACGGGGTTGCAAAGAGTTGGACACGACTGAGCGACTAAGCATAGCACAATGCATGAATCATCAGAGCTAAATCTCTCCATCTCCGTCAAGCATTTCTGCTTATATTAGAACATTTAGGGAAGGGAAATGTGACCCATTGACAGACTAAGAGGTGTCCTGAGAGATATTAACCTTTTACAGAAGTCATTATGAGGAAGTGTTGGGAGGACAGAAGGGAGACATTTATTGAACAAACAAAGCAAAACTACACTTGAGGTGAATTTGTTCTTTGCAATTTTATGGGGTCTATTATTTGTGAGTTTTATTTCAATGATCGTGTGTAGAAAGAGAATGTATTTTCAGAATCCTGCTTTTACTAACTGGTGACCTTTATAAAAATAATAGACTTTGAAGTACTCTGAATTTCTTTTTCTTTAATTGGATTGATACTTCTTACGTAGTAGAGGTTTTGTGAGGGTTAATATAGATAACCCATATCCATCAGTAAGCATAGTTTCTAAACAGTTTCTGGACAAAGAAGGGAGCTCAGTGGAAGTATATGGGGCAACTCACAGGATTAAAAGGCGAGGGAATGAGGGTTAATCCAGAGACCTAAGGAGAAAGAACCAAAAGGTTGTGACTTGAAGTTAGTGTTGTTAGGTTATCTCATTTCTACATGATGTGTATCCTTATATTACTCTCTTCAGGATCCACATTCCCAGGGGAAACAAAATGCCTGAAGATCCCAGTGTCACAGTAAAACTTTCACAGCACAAAACTAAACTGACAACGAAGACTTTATTCACGGCTATTTCAAGAGGGGAAAGAGAACTACGAACTCAACCCTGCTGAAACAAAGAGGAGCAGGGTTTAAAGGTGAGGTGACGAGTAGATTGTAGGCTATGCATGCTTACTAGTTGACTTAACACAAAAGGAAAGTAAACTTTCTCATACCGTCATGTGAGTGAGTGAAAGTTGCTTGGTTGTGTCTAACTCTTTGCGACCCCATGGATAATGGAAAATAATGTGACCCCCAGAATAATGGAGTGAATAACCTTGCCCTTCTCCAGGGGATCTTCCCAACCCAGGGACAGAACCCAGGTTTCCCGCATTGCAGGTGGATTCTTTACCATCTGAGCCACAAGGGAAACCCCATATCATCATGACAGGAGGTAATTTTACAATTTGACACAATGCTCCCACCAAAGTTAAGGTTCAATTCTCCCATACATACTGGAAGATGAGGGGTCTATATGTCTTGATGGTTACATTTCAAAAGGATCTTTCCCAGGTCCTTGAGAAAAGACAGTTTGGGGTTATAAATTGGCAAGAAGCTTTATGAAAGATTTCCATCTCAAAGCTGCACAAGCTTTATAAGGAAAATGCTCTAAGGAAAAGGAAACACTAAGCCCATTTTGGTCACCAGAGCAGTCAATGAACCTGCCTTGATTGTGATGATGGGAAGAAATAGATATGGGAAGGCATCTTGATTTATATTCCCACCAAGGCAACAACGAGTGGGGAAAAGAGTCATTCTCAAAAGAGAGGTGAGATAGAGCCACTGGGGAAAAAAATGAGGAAAGAATGGTGAGCAGGACATTATGGAAAACTAAAACGTGCCTGGCACAGTGTTAGTAGTTAGAAGTATAACACTTGAGTGATTTAAATTTATTTAGAAGAAATAAACAAACTTGTTCAAAATAATTAGCAAACAATTCACAGGCAATGTTGAAGCAAAGAGAAATCCCATAAAATTGTGACACCCCATGAACAATCCTCAGTACGGTGTTGCCATCAGAGGAAATAAAATCCTACCATTGTAAACAATTAAAATTTTTACTGTGGCCCCTTAAACTTGCCAGATGGAAGACTATAATGGATGATGCACTGCCACAAATCTTAAAAATTACTTTTATTTATTGATCTCCCTCAGGCTGCCATGCTCTCTCCCAAAGGGTCCCCAAACTGCTTTTGTGCCTCAGTCAAATCAGTCAGCCCCCTGCCACCCCTACGCCCTTGTATCTCTTTAAAATACTCTGTGGTTTCACCTGCAGGTATTATTGCAGGTATTTAAGGCCAGCCTCCTCCTTCCAGTTCTGCTTTGCTGCCTTTTATCCAAATGAACTAGCAAGGCTGCTTCTTCCTTAGAAGTCAGCAGGCACAGCGAGGCTCTTTGAATCCCAGTGTAAATCTGTCATGGGAGCTCAAAGATTTCATCCTTAGGTGTGGGGTGAGAACACACACAAGCTTGTGACAGTTACCAGGAAAGTAAACTAGTGTCTGCGCCTCCCCCGGGGTACCCACTGTGGAGGGCGCTCATTCCTCTCCTATGCCACCACGTGAATCTGCAAGTCCATCATATAGACAGTATATATATTTGCTGAGGAACATCAAGATGAGGATTTGTATCTTGCTCCTCACATTTCTTCAGTACCTACCTAACACAGGGTGTGGCTCTGAATTAATATTCATTAGTTTTATTTTTACTAGTTTGACTTTTGTTACCATGAGGCATATGGCATCTTAGTTCCCTGACCAGGGTTCAAACCCACATCCCCTGCATTGAAAGCGTGGAGTTTTAACTACTGAACTGCCAGGGAAGTCCCACTCATTTGACTTTTTAAGCTGAATTATTGAGAAGCAGAATTTCAGTGCTTGACAGAATCAGTGATTCTTCAGCAAGTATGAACAGAAAACTGTTCTGTGAATGCGCTGGGCAGCCGAGAAGGAGGCCTAAGGCATTGCAGAAAGCTGCTCACACTCGCGATGGAGAGGGACAGCAAGTGCTCGAGTACCTGTAGTAGTCTCACTGTCTAGTTTCCCAACCTGAATGGAATATTCAGGAATTTAGCAGGAGATGGGAAGAGAGAAGACTGAAAAGGGAGGGAAGGAGAAGGAGGGGGGTTTGAACATAGCTACTTCCATTGCAAACTTAGCTTTTGTCTCAGACACCAGACTAGGTCACTGGGTAAAACCAGATGTACAGTAGCGTGTGCTACTATGGCCCCTTCACCTTGGTGTAAGTATCCATAAAAATACTATTATAGCAACAATATCATCTTGCTTCAGCAGAGTATGGAGTGGGTTAGCTAACGGAGTTTATATGGCAAATCTAATTACAGTGTTTCTTTTCAGTAAAACTCTATTAATGTGTTATTATAAGAGACCAGATACTAAAACCCTTTTCAACAGTTTCAAAGAAAATTCCTATGATGGGAAACAGAAAATCACTTAATGTGAACATAAAATAGAAAAGCTTTGTAAAAGAAAAAAATATATATATTTTGTCTTAAACAACAAAAACTATCAATGACCAGTGGAGTTCCTAGTGAGCAAACTCTTCGTGGCTTACAGACAGCTGCTTTTTTCTGGGTCCTCACACAGTAGTAGACAGAGAGATGGAATTCTTATTTCTCTTCTTTTCTCTGTGTGATTTGATATTTTCACAAAGTAATAACTTCATCTAGAGAAAATCCTGTGCAACTCTTTAAGATATGTGTGTTATAAATAAATATAGAAGATGCTCCTCAGAGTACATGCATATAATGTAAAACCCTGATAACTTAGAATCGGGGAGTAAGATGTTCTTTCTGGAACACTCTAAGTGCCCCTCAGAGCATACGGACTGAGAAATGAATGTGGAACACATTAATGCAAGAGACGTAAGAGAGACGATGGCTGGGAGCCACTGTTTCACTTTTCCAGTGGTTGTTAGAAGCTTTCGTGTGTTCTCGTCCCATCATCAAAAGCCTGAAATCTCTCAGCTCCAGTGATAGATTTACACCGGGATTCAAAGGACAGGCAAAATGCAACCACATTCTCATGTTGCTAATCACAGTCACTCATTTAATGCAGTGAGAGCCAGGATCAAGATGATAAGTGTTTAAGGCCCTGAGCTAGAAGCCCATAGGACTAGTTAAAACAATTGCAATTTTGTTCCCATTCAGGCTCAGGAAATTATGTCTCATCCATTTGGAAACTTACCTTGGAAACATTACATAAAGGCCAGGAAACCACTTACCAACTGAAGAAAGGAACCAGTTCCTAGGCAAGGTCTATGTGAAGGTGAGGTCTGATTTGGGTCTGCAAACGCTCACCCAAGGAGGGGTTGGATAACTTGAAAACTAACATCAGAAACTCCAAAGACTTATTACAAAGAGACTCAGTTTCCAGCCTGGACTATGAGATGGTATGATTCTACTTTTGCATAAATTAATCACAGAACTGTAATCATTTCCTACTAGGGTTCCAATTTTAGAACCCGGTTCCGCCTCGCAGTCTGCACTACAGATCTTTCTAACGTAAGTCAAGTATTTGAAGGAGCTGACAGCTCTAACCTCAACCCAACATGTTTGATCTGCTTCTTGTCTCTCATCTTAAAAGCATTGCTCTCTGATTTTTCTCTCTCTTGCCTGCTTAGTGGTAGATCTCCTAAAAGATGTATAGTTTGGGTGGCTTTGGCAAAATGCTTTTATGATTTCCCTCTTATAATAATAGCCTGAAATTGTTAGATCTGGATTTAGTTTAAAGGGCACAAACTACAAAAAAAAAAAAAAAAGCCAGAAGGAATGATTTTAATTCTCTCAAACTTCATCATACATATCAACAGACATCTAAGGAAGAAGAGTCTACTTTCTTGATCATTTTTCTAAATAAATGTTTTTAAATGCAAAAATCTGTCTTACACAAGGAACTTGCAAATTGCTAGCTATTTCTGAAGGCATCGAGCTGAAATTTTAAACAACAATTTTTTTTATAATGCTTCATATTTCTTTATGACAGGATCAGGGCCCATCAATTCAACCTCTCAAATATCTCTCAAGTTGTCCTCCATACCCTGCTGTTACACTTCTAGTTCAGGGTTTTATTATTTCTTGCTGGGACTACGGCAATAGCTTCCTTATAAGTCATCTTATTTCTGGTTAGATTCTCATGGCAGCGTCTTCTATACTACCTATAGAAGGCAAACTTTTGTTTTAATATGATTTTTAAAAAATTTACGTATTTTTACTTGAAAGATAATTGCTTTACAATATTGCATTGGTTTCTACCAAACATCAACATGAATCAGCCATAGGCTTATCCATGTCCTCTCCCACCTGAATGCCCCTCTCTCTTCCCTCCCCATTCCACCCCTCTAGGCTGTTACTGAGCCCCAGTGTAAGTTCCCCAAGTCATACAGCAAATTTCCATTGGCTATCTATTTTACATATGGCAAGTGTGTTTGCATGTTACTCTCTCCATACCTCCCACCCTCTCCTTCCCATTCAGGCTGTGTCCATCAGTCAGCTCTCCATGTCTTTATCTCCACTGGTGCGCTGCATATAGGCTCCATCTTTCTAGATTTCATATCTATGCCTTAGTATATGATAATTAAATGCAAGAATCTGATCATGTTGTACCCTGCTGGAAAGTAAAAGTGAAAGTGTTAGTTGCTCAGTCGTGCGTCTGACTCTTTGCGATCCTATGGACTGTAGACCATCAGCCTTCTCTGGCCATGGAATTCTCCAGGTAAGAATACTGGAATGGGTTGCCATTTCCTTCTCCAAGGGATCTTCCTAACCCAGGGCTCAAACCTGGGTCTCCTGCTTTTCAGGCAGATTCTTTACTGTCTGAGCCACCATAGAAGCCCTGCTGGAAACCTTACAGTAAATCCCCATCATCTTCAGAATGTATTCCAAATACTTGATGTGGGGCAAATAGTTTTTAACATGCTTTCCTTGCCAGTTTTCCAGCCTCATCTCTACCACTGCCTACAAACACGGCTGCTATCATGTAGCCACGTTCTCTCACCATACCATGTCTTCTTGTGCCTGAAACACCTCTGACTGAAGTGCATATTGCCAAATTTCTGCTAACTCTTACATATCCTTCCAGATCTGCCTCAAAGATCAGTTAAAAGGAATATTAACATTAGCCTGTTTCCATAGTGTACTTTAATTCTCCTTTTACACTAAGCTTCTTGTAAAAGCCTAATTTTTGTGTCAATCTGGACAGATAGATGGGGTGATGTGTTACACAACCATGACAGAAAATGCAACCACTAAGACAAAGCCCAAACCAGAGGGGAAAAAAAACAACCAGGAATAAAGGAAAAGGAAAATTACAATTCCCTAAGAATTCTCAGAGAGATGATGTAACCCTGGGAGGTTTTTTTTTTAATGGTATATGGGAAATGGTATATGGTATATGGGAAAGGACATCTTGCTATTTGAAGAGTAAAAGAAAAGAATGACCCTGAAATGTAGAGGGTTTGGGATACACAGTGGCAGGCATTTGGCTGACAAACCAACCTGTCTATCAATCCCCATCTGTCCCCTCTCCTTTAGTTATCAGTGTCTTTGTTTAATATTTGATGAAAGGGACACTGGTGGCCAATTTAGTTTTTCTCCTGTGAGTTAGGAGTAGCTGAATTTTAGAGGACTTGTTCTCAGTGCCAAAGACTTTGTCTTTGGTGATATCTAGATTTTCCATGTTAACCCTATAGACTCTTCCAATGAGTGCATGCTTGGATGCTCAGAAGCTTCAGTCGTGTCTGACTCTTTGTGACCCCATGGACTGTAACCCACTAGCCCCCTCTGTCCATGGAATTCTCCAGGCAAGAATACTGCAGTGGGTTGCCATGCCCTCCTTCAGGGGATCTTCCCGACCCAAGGATGGAACCCGTATCTCGTGAGGCTCCTTCATTGTAAGCAGATTCTTTACTGCTGAGTCACTGGGAAATCCCAGAGTCTTCCCATTTCAGCCCAAACAGAGGCATGGATTCTCTCCTTGTCTTAGCCTCTATCCCACTGTGTTCCCTGTTCCCCTAGCTTGTGGGACTACCTGCTCCAAAATTTTCTACTTAGTTAACCAGAAGCAGATCAACTTAGGAAGTTTCCCATATGATATTCTTCTAAGTGAATGAACAGGTTTAAGATAATGTTTATTTTTGCTGTTAAATTTTCAGTATCATTAACCAGTGTTGGAAAAGAAATAGGGAAACAGATACCCCTAGACTCCAGTGTTGGGAGGGTAAATTAAGGAAAACTTTTTGGAAGAAAATTACAATATACCAAAGCTCTTTCATGCTCTAGAATTTATCTTCATCCATAATCAAGAATGTCCACAATTATCTCATCATTTGTTCATTGCTTGTTGATTTTAATAGTGAATATTGCAACACCCCTAAGTGTTAAAATAGGATATGAGTGCAATAAATATTGACACTGCTATACTATGGAAAATTTGTACCTGTTTTAAAATAATGTTCAATGACAGAAAAAATTTGAGATGGTACACATCATAAAAGAATATGAACTTATTTATTGCTTGATGAAGTGCCTATTCTATTTATATATACCTGTATTTTTTAATTTTTTAAAAAGATGAAACAATTTTAGTTATCTAAAAATATCCTTAAAATTTGTCTGAGGAGTCTAGGGAAAATAAAATTCATGGTGGTGCTGTGGAAAGTGGAGCCAGATAGGAGACCTTGGAAGAGGAAATAGCACTGGGTTTGGTTTCCCTGTTAACTTCTCCAGCTACATTCATATTCACAGGACATGATACCATTAGGCCAGATTTATACATCACATTGTAAGTAAGCAAATAACTAAAAAGCTATAGAACTATCTATTCTATAAAGACAGAGAAGAGAGGAAGTGGTTTAAGCAGAGTGCTAATCTATGATTCAACCTGGGCTCAGCTTTATGTTCCTTATATACAAGAGTTTGTTTTTTATAGTCATCAAGCTGAGGATTTGCCATCATCTGCCTATACATGGTTTGTGGAAATTTAATTCTATCACAATGTATTAAAGACATACACCAAATATCTTGTCCAAATGTTATATCCATGTGAGCGGACTAATAATCCTGAAGATCTAAGGGTTTTATGCAGTTTTATTAAGGTTGAGTTTAAGCATTACACTATAACATGAAGATGATACATTGCAAGCATTTGACCATCCTTTGTGAAGTTGCTATCTGCCCTCCTGTAAAAAAGCCTAAAAGACTATAGAAAAAATAATTCACTAAAACAGTAGACTATAAGCATCCCATTGGATGAACCTGAGATAATAGGGCTTCCCAGGTGGCATAGTGGCAAAGAACCTGCCCGCTAGTGCAGGAGACAAAAGAGACATGATTTTGATTCCTGCATCAGGAAGATCCTCTGGTGAAGGGCATGGANACTATAAGCATCCCATTGGATGAACCTGAGATAATAGGGCTTCCCAGGTGGCATAGTGGCAAAGAACCTGCCCGCTAGTGCAGGAGACAAAAGAGACATGATTTTGATTCCTGCATCAGGAAGATCCTCTGGTGAAGGGCATGGAAATCCACTCCAGTATTCTTGCCTGGAGAATCCCATGGACAGAGGAGCCTGGCAGGCTACAGTTCATAGGGTTGCAAAGAGTTGGACATGACTGAAGTGATTTAGCATGCTCACACGAGAGATAATATGGGATAGATTTTAGTGACAAAAAGTATGAAGGAAACATAGCTGAAGCTACTATTGGATTTTCTTTTTTTTGGCAACTATTAAAAGCTTTTGTGCTCTGGAAGTCACTTCATTAAAAAAACTTAAAGTTTTGAATCTTAATGATACTTTTTGTCAAAGAGATTTAAAATGTAAACATTTTCTTAAGGTGGCTAATCTCTGACGGTGGTTATGAGTGAATCATTGTTTTGAAATTTGGTGTACTTAAGAACCTCTTGATGAAACTGAAAGAGGAGAGTGGAAAAGTTGGCTTAAAGCTCAACATTCAAAAAACTAAGATCATGGCATCCAGTCCCNGAAGTCGCCCAGTTATGTCCGACTCTTAGTGACCCCATGGACTGCAGCCTACCAGGCTCCTCCGTCCATGAGATTTTCCAGGCAAGAGTACTGGAGTGGATTGCCATTGCCTTCTCTGAGAATTCCCACAGCAGGATATTATTCATAGAAATGTGAGGGCCCCCTGGAGTTGAGGCTTCCTTCCCGCCTTCCACCGTCAGAGGAGGCACGAATCACAAATGTTTGGTTGGGGATGATGTAAAGTCTGCTGGGGAGCAGGAGTGCCTCTGTAGGGGGGTTAAAACTGTGACTTCCTGGAGGGTGCAGCCCAAGAGCACAGAGGCAAATATGATGGCGTGAATAGCTTTCAGAATGGACTTGGCCTAAGGACAGTAATGCAGGGAGGAAGGCACTCACTCATATTTACCCCCACGTGGCTTCACAGCTCGAGTCCTCTGAGATCTGTGGACTGCTTTCATGCTCTCCCATGCCTCCATTCTCCCAGCCCTCAGATGGCTGAATAATAGTTTATATGTCCTTAATAATTTTCCATTTATATAAACTGCACTTCAAACCTCTGAAGTCAGCCTGGCAAACGTGTATTATGACCCTGATTTGGTGGACAAATCAGAGTTTCATAAATGTTAAGTAGTTTGTCCACATCTAATGAGAGGCAAAGCTGAGACTTGTAACAGCTCTTCTGACTTTCACTTGATGGTTCTTTCTAATATCCAGGCTAATCTCTTCTGGGCAGTAATAGTGTAGTTCCAAACTGTTCACCATCAAGAGAAGAAACTATACAGTCACGCAAAGCCTGTGGGAATACTGTGCTTACCATCCTCAAATTGAATCTGATCAGTGGCCAAATGCTCCTGGAACTATGCTGGGAAGATGCTTAACCGGGAACACAACTACTGCCCTCAAGATCTGGGAGGATCCTTAGAGGAAAAAAAAAAAAAACCTGAGATTAGGTCACTGCCATAATGCTCTTTGTAAGGGAACTTGGTGGGCATTCTCCTTCCTGTGTCCCTAGTTCCTCTTAAAGAGACCACAAATGGAAATGTAAAAAATCTGCAACTGGTCATAACTCAGATTGGAAATTGGTTTCCTAAAATCCCTTTCCAGCTCCGGAGGGATATTAGTCATATTTTTGTGTTGTTAGAGCACCATCTACCGGTCATATGTGAGCACATAGCTGTGATCTCAGATACTTGGCCACCTCACACCTCATACCTTAGGGCCAAGACATTCCTAAAGAGGTGACCTCTGCTCACCAGACCTCTATTCCCCTGTCGTACTTTCTTGAAGCCCAAGCCCAAAATTTTACCATCAGTGCAACCAGGCATCTCTTGGTACTTGAAACGTGCAGTCCCCCACACTGGACATAGGGGTATGATGTCAAAACACACACACACATGAGCTAAGACGGTGCAGCCAAAAGGTCTACATGTATTTTCAGCACAAAGTGACCTGCAAACTATAAACCCAAAAGGATCTAAGAAAGCAAGTGAAAACCTTTCCTAGTATATAAATCCAGTGCAGACAGTAACCCTAACCCCTCAGCCCCTTGGCTCCAATGCACCATTCAGATTGCAAGCAGAAGAGGAGTTAACTGGTAGAGGGTCCCTCCAGCTTCCCTGGAAAGGAAGGCAATAAAGAGGCCACACTCCTCCTGAACCAGGCAGGCCACGGGAGTTTGTACCAAGATGGAGAGTGGCAAGGATAGAAAAGCACTTAGCCTCTTTCCCTCATTCATAAAGCTCTTCCCGGATCCGTCAGGCCTTGGGCCATCTTCATGGGAGATTTCAGCCCATCACTGAAGAGTCTGCAAACCTTGCCTCATCCAAAAGGACTGTTCCCTCCCACCAGCCCCACCCCCCTCTCCACTCCCAGTTCTATCCAGATAGCTTATGCTTGCTGAAGTGATCAGAGCCCCTTTTGTTCTGTTTTTCCCCTGCTGAGCCTTTCCAAGAAATAGGCTCTTATGCAAAGCAGTGCTCTAAGGAACATAATGCAGAGAGGATTTGGGAGTGGGTTTTAAGAAAAAAGTTGGCAGGAGACCATGTGCAAATTCACAGCAGAGCATTATGGCGATGCAGNCCACCCCCCTCTCCACTCCCAGTTCTATCCAGATAGCTTATGCTTGCTGAAGTGATCAGAGCCCCTTTTGTTCTGTTTTTCCCCTGCTGAGCCTTTCCAAGAAATAGGCTCTTATGCAAAGCAGTGCTCTAAGGAACATAATGCAGAGAGGATTTGGGAGTGGGTTTTAAGAAAAAAGTTGGCAGGAGACCATGTGCAAATTCACAGCAGAGCATTATGGCGATGCAGACATCTTGGGAGTCTGGTGGCTTCCACAATACCTTACAGCCCTGGCTTGGGTAAAAACATAACTTCACATCCTTATGTAATGCCTGTGCCTAGAACCAGCATTTCTCAAACCTGTGCCCGAGAAACCCCACAGCACCAACGCTCTATCAACTAACTATAGATGTGCAAATTTTACTAAAATATGTTTTTTAAACCATTCATTTATGACAACTCAATATTTCCTGGGTGCCAACCGTGGTGATATTATCTCACTGCATCTTTGCTGCACGACTGTGAGACACTATTATCTGGGGCCCAGAGCTTCAGGGATGTGTCCAAGTGCACAGAGAGAAGGGCACAGAGGTGCAGCTCCTGATAATAAGGTCAGGATTCCTTACAATGCACAACCACTCTTAACATACTGCATGTCAGGATAATATTTTCCTTGCTTAAGAGTCCAGTCATAGATATGATCTTAGATTTAGGAGAATATGCCATGGCCCTGAGCCAGAGAATCTCACTGAGGGTTAAATTTCTAAGAATACCCATCGCCTGTCCCATAGGGATGTTACGAAGTTAGCTAAGCTTTTAGATCAGTACCTGGCACAATAGGTGTTATATATGTATTTGTTAAATACATTTCAGCTATGGTAGCTGTGACCACCGTACACACAGCAGACACTGTACATCTGGCTGTTTTCTGCTTCTAAAAGCAGACTTCAGAAGCACAGCCCAGTGGTGTGTCTGTGGTGTGTACAGAGTAGACAGAGGCACCAAGAAATGTGCCTGAAATTTGGTCAGAAAGACCATGAGGGAAAAAGAGAAAAGAAAGCAAAAGATTAGAGACCAGAGTCTAAAGAGCCCAAAGGGCTTGATACCTGGGGAAAAGGTGCCTCCTTAATTCATAAGCCCATGGAACAAATAAGCATTAACCTCTTTTAATGTGCCAGGCATTATTCTCAGGGATTCTGAGGCTCAAGGGGAAATTGGACACATTCATGGCCCCTAAGAGCTTACAGTTTTAAAGAGGAAAAGGGGAAAACATTCTTATGAAGAACACTGATAGCAGTCAGAATGTGGCATGCGCCCTAAGAGAGCACCACCGGTGGGGGAAGATGCAAGGAGGGAGACAGTCCCTCAGGCTGGAGGCAACTCGGAAAAAGAAGAATCAGCAGGGCACTGGGGGCCCAGAAGCCCTGGGGAACAGGATGGCCTGAGCTGGGATGTGGTGATGAAGGATAGGGAATTCCTGAACCATACAGCACTTCATTCTCTTTCCATGCATCTAGGATCACAAAGAGTCTAGCATTACAACTTCAATCCTTTCTTGTCCGTAGATGAGTCACTTTTCAGCCCAGACAAAAGTCAACCTTAAGAGAAATTAACCCCCTGGTGGCTCAGATGATAAGGAATCTGCCCTCAATATGGGAGACCCAGGTTCAATCCTTGGATTGGGAAGATCCCCTGGAGTAGGGAGTGGCTACCCACTCCAGTATTCTTGTCTGGAGAACCACATGGACAGAGCAGCTTGGCAGGCTACTGTCATAGGGTCGCAAAGAGTTGGATACTAAGCACTATCGCTTGGGTTTTTCCAATGGCTCAATGGGTAGACAATCCATCTACAATGCAGGAGACACAGGAGACGCAGGTTCGATCCCTGGGTAGGGAAGATCCCTTGGAGAAGGACATGACAACCTATTCCAGTAAGTATTCTTGCCTGGAGAATCCCATGGACTAAGGGGCCTGGGGGCTACAGTCCAAAGGGTCACAAAGAGTTGGACACAAATGACTAATCACGCACCACGTACACATCATCTATTGGGAAAGTCAGTTTGGAGGCCCAGTGTCTAGTCCCAGACAACCAAGGATGCCTGCCCCATCACCTCAGCACCTGCCGTCAGTGTCTAGTCCGGCTGCCCAGTCAAGATAGAAGGCGGCAGGACCACTCCACAGAGCTCCAGCTCTGACTGACAGGAGTGAGCTGAGGGTGCATCACCATCTTACAGCATTGTTGTAAGAACGACAGACAGAAACACGCCTATCCGTCCACCCCCTTGGCCTCTTGACTCAGAAAATAAAATACAGCCCACACACATTGCAGAGCTCACTAAGCCTGGTGGGCTCAGGCTGATTCATTCATTCAGCAAACAGAAAATGAGCGCCTTTCACATGTCAGGCGTGGCGTCGGGCACCAGAGTCCAGGGGACAGTGAGGAGGCTGAGAGGGTGCCAGGCTGCATTCTGCATTGACCAGCCAGTCTTGATCCACTCACTCCCCACATTTCACTCTTGAAGACAATGTCCAACAGGGAAAGTGGCTCACTGCCCAGGGATAGCCTAGGGGAGCTCTGACCACCCAGAGAAGAGAACGCATGCCCATCCCACCCACCAGGCTTGCCTCTCACAGGACTCTGGGTTGGAATCATCACAGATTAAGCCACCACCTGTCCATCACCACACCCTTTCTCTCCCACTCTCTCCTCCGCTGAGCAGCTGCTTACACCCACCTGGTATAAAATAATCAGAGTGAATAAGGCATTCCCATATGATATGGACTTGAGGCCAGCTTTGAAACGTGCATCCAGGCAGACCAGGCTGGCTCTGTCCCCTTATAAGCCCCTGGAAACAGTACAAAGACCCCAGTGACCTCGTGTGGTCCTTGTTCTCCTCTTCTCCTTGACCACACTAGAGTCTGGCACCACTGACCTCCTCTCGTCCCTCACTTAGCATCTCAGTTTCCACTCATCCCACCTCACCGCCTGGTCCTCTTCCTTCTCTTCCTCCTCTCCCTTTATCAGGGGAGCCCCTCATGGATCTGCCCTCAGCCTCCTGAACTTATCCCTCTGACTCTTCTCCCTTTGGGGTCACGTCCTTACCCACAGTTTCAGCTACCCCTCTATTTCCCCATCCAGCCTCTGTCCTGTACCTTTCACCTCATTTCCATATGCAAATACACAATTAAGCAATGGGTATCTCCATGCACACTGGGCTATCCATCATCATCTCAATGTATTTAAAAGTGAATTCAGTATAATTCCTTTGAATCAAGTTCCCCATCCAAAAATTACACCTTCTACCAGGTGACACGATTCTCCCTGTCAATCACTTGACTGCAGCGATAGGTCCTCACTACCTAAAACAGGCCCAAACTCCTTAGCCTGACAAGTCAAGATAATCTGAATCCATACCTTGCCATCACCATCTCCCATGTTCCAGAGTATTAACATAGTTATAAAACTTTAAAACTCTTGCTCACAGCACCTGCTTCAGACTGACCCAAGGACAGTCTTCTTTTCTGCTTCTCTGACTCCTAGGTATCCTTCCAGGTGTGTGGTGGTGGTGGTTTAGTCACTAAGTCATGTCCAATTCTTGCGATCCATGGACTGTAGCCTGCCAGGTTCCTCTGTCCATGGGATTCTCCAGGCAAGAGTACTGGAGTGAGTTGCCATTTCCTTTCCCAGGTGTGTGGTTCAGTTCAATTCTGCCTTTTCCACAAAGCCTTCCATAACCTCTCCAACTCTAGGGAGCCTTCTGTCACCTCTCCAATTCAATCTATGATCTCTACCTCCTGCAAACTCATAAAACTTTTATATCACTCATGGATAGTAACGTGTTTACTCACTGTCATTGTTGCCATGGATATAAGTTCACCAATACATTTCTATTTAATTTTACAGTTAGGTATGCTGTGTCTCCTCCACTGTGGCATAAGCTTCTTAAATGCAGAAGACATATCTTCCCCTTCTTTATTACCTGGCGTGCCCGCATCATTCTCCATGCATGTGCGTGTGCTAAGTCGATTGAGTCGTGTCCGCCTCTTTACAATCCTATGGGTTGTAGCCTGCCAGGATCCTCTGTCCAAGGGATTCTCCAGGTAAGTATAATGGAGTGGGTTGCCATGCCCTCCTCCAGGGGATCTTCCCAATCCAGGGATTGAACCCACACCTCTTACATCTTCTGCATTGGCAGGTGGGTTCTTTACCACTAGCACCACCTGGGAAGCCTTTACTTTAGCAGGCCTTTACTAAATACACAGTCAGTGAATGAATGATTGAATCTCCTGCAACTCTTTTTGGTGAAAAAGAGCTTTGGCATCAACCAGGTAGCTGGTCCCTGTCTGAGGGACTGCCCTTCTCCTATACATTCTGCCACTGAGTCTGTTGTCAAGTATTTCCAATTGTTCCTTCTGGGTTGAGTGTCCGTTCTCGCCTTAATAAGAAAGGATGCTTAACACTCATGTAGGAGATCAGGTGACTCTAATTCAGGGGGAGCTTTTCTAGCACAATAACAACCTCACCCTCATTTTATCCATCATAAATTATAGGGTTCATTCCCCTATGAGGAACAGCTCCTGTTCTTTGAAAACATAATTGAATTAAGATTTGGGATATCAGTTATTTAAAAAGAGACATCCAGATCTCTACACAGAGAATATTTTCAGTTCCCTTTTCATAGAACACAAAACAAAGAATAAAATTCTGCTTAAAAAAAAATTAACTACAGTCTTAATCAGTCCTATCTCTTCTCTCTACAAAAAAAGGCAAATGTCATCATCATACCTCTTTCCCTTATGAAGAACTGCATGTGAAAGAGATATACCACTTTTGATTGTATGCAGATACATGTACTAGCTTCTGATCTGATCTGAAGTTCTGTCAGGTCGTGTCTAAACATACACAAGGAATGTTCCTATGCCGTTGAGAACTTTCAAACAGGCTTAACACAGTACAATCAAAGGTGAAGATTTATCAGCTTTTTTGAAGTTTTCTAAATACTTGTAATGTGTCATTTAAAAATGGGAAAGGTGGAAATTAATTCTCAAACAAAAGAGAGAATTTATGAAATACTTCTCTCTAATATCTTTAATAAGCCAGTCCTTTCGACATACACATAGACATACTACACAGCCCTTTCCATTAAAGACTTTTTGTGGGTTTTTTTTTTTTTTTTCACATAATCCCCCGATCATTCAAAGAAACTTCATTCTTCAAAGAAACTGTGCCAGATGTAAAGTGGTCATGTATTATTAATATAATCACCCAAAGCTTCCTATCATGCATGCTGTTTTCCCTTTGTTAAAATAATCTATATTTTCCAATAAGTCATAATTTCATATTGCAGATGCCAGAACTATAAAAAACAAAGAAAAAATATATATACATACAAACAAGCAAACAAAGAGTAATTACAAAGAAATGTACTAATTAATGGGCTTCCGGTTCAAGATAGCAGAGTAGAAGGACATGTGCTCATCTCCTCCTGCGAGATCACCAAAATCACAACTAGTTGTTGAACAACCATTGACAGGAGATGCTGGGCCCCACCAATGTCCAGACAAAGCAGAAGCTACAGTGAGGCAGTAAGAGGGGCACAAACACAATCAAATCANTTTTTTGAAGTTTTCTAAATACTTGTAATGTGTCATTTAAAAATGGGAAAGGTGGAAATGTAATTCTCAAACAAAAGAGAGAATTTATGAAATACTTCTCTCTAATATCTTTAATAAGCCAGTCCTTCCGACATACACATAGACATACTACACAGCCCTTTCCATTAAAGACTTTTTGTGGGTTTTTTTTTTTTTTTTCACATAATCCCCCGATCATTCAAAGAAACTTCATTCTTCAAAGAAACTGTGCCAGATGTAAAGTGGTCATGTATTATTAATATAATCACCCAAAGCTTCCTATCATGCATGCTGTTTTCCCTTTGTTAAAATAATCTATATTTTCCAATAAGTCATAATTTCATATTGCAGATGCCAGAACTATAAAAAACAAAGAAAAAATATATATACATACAAACAAGCAAACAAAGAGTAATTACAAAGAAATGTACTAATTAATGGGCTTCCGGTTCAAGATAGCAGAGTAGAAGCACATGTGCTCATCTCCTCCTGCGAGATCACCAAAATCACAACTAGTTGTTGAACAACCATTGACAGGAGATGCTGGGCCCCACCAATGTCCAGACAAAGCAGAAGCTACAGTGAGGCAGTAAGAGGGGCACAAACACAATCAAATCAAGTCCCATGGCCACGGGAGAGCACAATAATACCACACACTTGAGAACAAGACCACCGAAGAAATTCTTCTCTTGTTGTGAAGGTTCTGAGCCTCACGTCAGGCTTCTGGTCCTGGGGATATAGCAAAAGGACTAGGAATCTCCAGGGAACCTGACTGGGAAAGCCAGTGGGATTTGATTACAAGATTTCCACAAGACTGAAGGAAATCCATTCCACTGTTGGAAGGCACAAACAAAATTGTGCACCCACCAAGACCCAGGGTAAAGAAGCAGTGACCCCACAGGAAACGGAGCCATACCTACCTGCTAGTGTTGGAGGGTCACCTGTGTAGGCGTGGGTTGACAGTGGCTCACCACGGGGATGGGGGCACTGGCAACAGCAGTCCTGGAAGGTCTCCTTGGCATAAGTCACCCTGGAGGTCACCATTAACCCTACCTTAGAGCCCACTGACCCCGGGGCTGGGTCACCTCAGGCCAAACAACTGGTGGGGAGGGAGTGCAACACCCCCCATCAGTACTTAATTGGACTACAGCTTTACTGAGCAAGCCCTGCCCACCAGAGCAAGACCCAGTTTTTCCCACAGCCAATTCCCCCCATCAAGAAGCTTACACAAGCCTTAGCCTCATCTGCCAAAAGGCAGACAGAAGTAAGAAGAACCACAATTTTGCAGCAGCTAAAATGAAAACCACATTACAGAAAGCTTATCAGAATGAGAAAGCAGAAAGTTATGTCCCAATGAAGGGACAAGATGAAACCCCCAAAGAACAACTAAATGAAGTGGAGATAGGCAACCTTCCAAAAAAAAGAATTAAGAATAATGATAGTGAAGATGATCCAGGATCTCAGAAACAGAATGGAGAAGATGCAAGAAATGTTTACTGAAGACCTAGAAGAACTAAAGAACAAACAGAGATGAACAATAGACTAAAAGGAAAAAATAGGAGAAGAATTGAGGCAGAAGAACAGATAAGTGACCTGGAGGGCAGAATGGTGGAAATCACTGCCGCAGAACAGAATATAGAAGAAAGGATTGGAAAACAAAAAAATGAAGGCAGCCTGAGAGATCTCTGGGATGTTAAATGCACCAACATTCGCATTATAGGTGTCCCAGAAGGAGAAGAGAGAAAAGACCCAAGAAAACATTTGAAGAGATAATAGCTGAAAATTTCCCTAACATGGGAAATGAAATAGTCAACCAAGTTCAGGAAGCACAGAGAGTCACAGGCAGGATAAACCAAGGAGGAACACATCAAGACACATAGTAATCAAAATGACAAAAGTTAAAAAGACAAAGATAAAATATGAAAAGCAACAAGGGAAAAATGACAGATAATATACAAAGGAACTCCCATAAGGTTATCAGCTGATTTCTCAACAGAAACTCTACAAGTCAGAAGGGAAAGGCATGATATAGTTCAAGTGATGGAAGAGAAGAACCTACAACCAAGAATACTCCACCCAGCAAGACTCTCATGCAGATTTGACAGAGTCAAAAGCTTCCCAGACAAGCAAAAGTTAAAAGCATTCAGCACCACCAAACCAGCTTTACAAAAAATGGTAAAGGAACTTCTCTAGGCAGGAAACACAAGAGAAGGAAAAGACCTACACAAATTAAATGCAAAACAATTAAGAAAATGGCAATAGGATCATACATATTAATAATTACCTTAAGTGTAAAATGGATTAAATGCAGCAACCAAAAGATGTAGATTGGCTGGGCAGATGAAAACATGTACATTTACGCACTTCCACTTGCCACATTATTTAACCCTCAAATTATATGTAATTATTTTATATTGTTAGGTTAATCATGTTTCCATTATGGCTTGCAATTGTAATTATCATTTATTTTTGTCTACTGATTGTGAAAACTGATAAATATCTTTTACTATTGTGATTATGTAACTATTATTCACTTAAAACCATTGTGTCACAATTGGCCAACAGAAAATAATAGAATTCTATATCACTAAAACTACCACTTAATAGAAAAACCTGTAATCACTTTTTAAAATCCAGATGCATATCAGAATTGTCTTGGAATTTTTTTGAAAAATACAAATGCCCAGGTATTGCTTTTTTTCTCCAAACTCCAGAAGTGTTTCTAATGTGCAGTCATGTTTAAAAACAACTAAACTATGCGATGCTGTTTTACTTTTATCGAGTTTATTTCACTTTCTATTTCATATTCAGTGCCCCCTTTTCATTTAGTTCACATTTTCCAATTTCTCCATCTCTTTTTTTGTTGTTGTTCTTTCTCAAGCCTTTATCAAGCATAGAAAGCTTTTGTATACATATATATATAATATGTATAATGTAATATATTTTAGAAAAATTATGAATTTTTGCCTAGCTAAAATATTTATGACATTTTTACTTCTCTTGATTGACTTAGTAGGGATAGAATGCTAAATTGCTAGATTCCTAATTTACATTCACTCAAAACTTTGATATAGTTCCATGTATTTTGGCATCTAGTACTACTACTAAAAGTCTAGAAAATTTATTATCTTAGTGATTTTTTTTTAAAAATTTGAAAGAGGCTTGAAACTTCTAATCCAATTCTGAGAATATAAAGAAATACTATGTTGTTAAAAAAAAAACAAACAGGAAATTAACATGGGATACAGAACTATTAACTACAGTACAGATTTTGTTCAAACTTCACAAAAATCTATGCTAGCCTCCATTATTTATTTTCATACCTTATTCAAGACTCCACATTGTATTCAACTGCACTGAGCAGCTTCCACTGCATGCAACAAATTCTGGTAAATTCTCTTTTCATTTTTATTCTATTACAAATATTTTCTAATTTTCCTTCTTATGGCTTCTTAGATACACCCACCATTTTAAAAGAATCATGAAAAAGATGTTTAATTACCAAATACATGGGATTTTTAAAAGTATCTTTAGATATTAATTTCTCATTTGATATTAATGTATCATTGAAATGCTTTCTTCTCTGCAATCACTCTGTGGTTTTTTTCAGTCTTCTAACTATTGAGGCTTTCAATGGCTAAATCAAAGATATGTCTTGGTAAATGTCACACTGCACTTGAAAATATGTGGGTTATTTTCAAATATCTTTTGATACCGATTTCTAACACAATTCCACAGTGATAAGAGAACAAACTGTGTGATTTCACTATTTTTAGGCCATGAAATTTTGCACTTTATGTCCCTGAATATGTTCCAGGGTCTCCTAGTTTATAGCCTATGGGAACTTGAATAGAATTTGTATCCTATTGTTGTGTGAAAATTGTATAATCTTAATTGTGTTGAATTGATTCATGGTGCTCTTCAGGTCTATTATATCCCTCTACTTCTCTGTATAGTCATTCTATTAATTTTTGAGAGTTTGATATTGAAACTCCAACTAAAAATCTTAATTTATCTGCTTAAAAAATAATTGCAATATAGATTGGAACTATATGTAACCTTGTTCTGTATTTTCCATTCCTCTTGTAAATGTATCCTTGCATAATTTAAATGTATACTTGCCTAATTTAAAAAACTTTTTAATTAAAGATTATTAAAAAAGAAAAATACTAATTAGTAATAATACTAATACTTATTATGTGCAAGGCACTGTCCCAAGTCCTTTACTTTCTTTATTTCTCAGAATAATTCTATGTGGTAGGTACTGGTATAATCTTCATTTTACACATAAGAAAAGCAAAACTGAAAGAGACAAAATAATTTCCCTTAAGATCAGATAGTTGGTGAATAACATCACAGAAAGTCAATCCTAGGTCTGTTTGACTCCAAAATCCAGTATCTTCACCACTACACTGCACAGCCTCTCATGATATCATTAATAGAAATGGGGTAGTCACTTACTTTCATGATGATCCTACAATTCTGAGAGGCAAGAAAATGTGCAGACTCTACAGCAGGTGCTGAAGGGCCCCAGAATAAGCAAGTCATGTTTGTGTAAGACAAGACAGACTCATCCCCCAGACCTGATTGGGCTTATTGCCCCAGCCAAATGACAGCAGTAATACCTGCCCATATGAAAATAAGGAGACTATCAACAGACCAGCTGTGACAACAGATTGTCAAGTGCATTGTATTTCAAGCCATGCTGGTATTATTAGCCTGACCTGCCTTGGTTCTGCATTGCTACATCTTCAGACATAAGCCATGCAAGAACTGAGCCCTCTTTCAAACACTGTTGAAATTCTTCAAAACATCTCAAAATCCAGAGTGTACATTACTGTACACAGTTTACTCATGATGAACATGATTCTCCATCTACCTACTTATTATCTCATGAATGGCCAAATCTACCCCAAATGCCCCAGCCTCTGAGCTCCCTGGCAGGTCAGTCCAGGTAGCAATCTGGAAAAGTTTTCAGTCTAACTCTGGAAGGGTCACTAAGGGAGTGAGAAATGGAATGTTTCCTACCATATCAGCAAACAAAGGATGGCACAGACACCAGAAATTGCAGCCACCATGCCAGGTGAGCTGGTGAGCCCCGAGGGAACTCAAGAAGGAAAGAATATCTGCCATCTAGCAGCCATCAGACTGCAGCCACTCCCCACGGTGAGCCCTGAAGAAAACTCAGGATGTGAAAATAGAATACCGGTCACAGACAGCTGAGGTGCGTATCAAAAGAATGACTGGAAGGAGCCCAGACTCTTGCATCTTCCCATACATAGACAAGCACTAAACTCCTTAACTTGAGATATCTGGTTTTCCTTTAATTAAGAATAATCTTTGGGTGTTCAGACTACCTGCCCTTTGTTGCAAAACTTATATATAACCTGGATCCCCTCACCTCGCCACTTGAGATGCTGTCTCCCAGGCTTGAAGTCCTAAAAATTCCCACCAAATAAAACAAAACTCTCAACTTTTAGGTTACAAATACTCTTTAAGTCAATAGGAGGGAAGGGAGGAAGGAGAGGAGATGTTGTCCAGCCACAGAGAAGGGTCCGCTGCACTGCAGACACAAGTATTAGTTAGTGCTCTGCATTCAGGAAATTCAAGGGTAGTGCCATTCTGACCATTCAGGAATATCGATCCCGATCATTCAGTATGGCTTTAATTTTTTTTTCTATGAATACTTCTGCTGCCAACGCGTGCCACTGAAGGATTCAGCACATTAAATCCCCATGCCTCTCAACTTGTTGTTTTCCTGCCTGTACTCCAGCAGGTAAGACACCCACAGACTCGCAATGCTCTGGGCTGTAGAATTCACAGGAGTCTATAATGTTCAGGTTATTTTTAAACTTTCAGGCCACTTTCCCTCCCCATGAACAGCAGGCCTGCCATTTAGAACAGTGTTTAACCCACACCCCACCTGCTTGGAAACTTTAGCTTTTTGTGTTAAAAGAAAAGAAGCAGTCCTTTGAGCTCACACACACACACACACACACACACACACACCTAAAAACTGAAGACAGTCACTGGCTCTCTGGGGTGAAAGACCCTGCTCCCAAAATGATGTTGATTTTGTTGAGATGGTGCATGTGAAAATGCTTTATAAACTTAGGATGTCATACTACAGTGAGTGGTAGTATTGTGATATTTGCAAGGACAGACATGAGGCATTATCAAGCGATGCCAAAAGACAGTTGCCTACTTCCAAAAGGGTATTATACCAGAACAATCAAATCATTCAAGGCCCTTCACTTGCCTAGAGAGTCAGACAGGAGCTGGCTAAGGGGTGTTAGGTTATAATTTTCTTCAAATTAATTGCTTTAAGTGGCAAATATTGGAAGAGAGGGAAAGAAATTCTGAAAACAATTCAACAAAGAGAACGAAGCAGAAGAATGAAAGAAAAAGCTTCAAAGCAGCAACAATCCCTACCATTTTTGGAAGGTCTAACTAATAAGCACTGTGTATATGTTACCTCATTTGATCTGCATAAGACTCCTTGGGGGCTTCAACAATTTTTCAGATGAGATCAGAGAAACAATGTCCCTTGAGAAATGGAATATTTCCTACCGTATCAGTTGTAACTTAAAAAAGATAGTTACTGCCTTAAAGTTGAGAGTTATGCTTCATTCGATGGAAATTTTTTGGACTTAAGCCTAGGAGGCATGATCTCAAGTAACCCTGAGAGAACTGCTCCCAGGGGGAAGAGTCCGGATATATAGAAGTTTATAACAAAGGGCAAGTAGCCTGAATATCAAGAGATTATTGGGATTTAAAGAAAACCAGGTATCTCAAGTTAAGGAATTCAGTGCTTTCCTATGAATGGGAAGATGCAAGACTCTAGGCTCACTGAAATCATTCCTTTCATATTCATCTCAGCTATCTGGGGCCAGTATCCTGTGATTTTTTCACATCCTGAGTTCTTCAGTTCTCCCTGCAGGGAGTGGCTACAGCCTGATGACTGCCAGATTATGCAAATATTCTCCTTCCTGACTGCCCTGGAGGGCTGGAATCACTGATGATGGTGACATCCTTATTTACTGATACTGCAGGAAATACTGCATTTCTCAGAGTAAGCACAGTATGTCAAAGTCATCAGGGACTGTAGCTGGTGAGCCCTGAGGGAACTCAGGAAAGAAAGGATATTTGCCATCTCACAGCCATCAGACTGCAGCCACTCCCTACAGTGAGCCCTGAGGGAAACTCAGGATGTGAAAATAGAATACCAGCCCCAGATAGCCAAGGTGAGTATCAAAAGAATGATTGGAGGGAGCCCAGACTCTAGCATCTTTAGACAAGCACTAAACTCCTTAACTTGAGATATCTGGTTTTCCTTTAATTAAGAATAATCTTTGGGTGTTCAGACTACCTGCGCTTTGTTGCAAAACTTCCTTATAACCTGGCTCCCCTCACCTCGCCTTCTCAGAGCAGTTCTCTCAGGGTTACTTGAGATGCTGCCTCCCAGGCTTGAAGTCCAAAAAATATCCGCGGAATAAAACATAACTCTCAATTTTTAGGTTGTGAATATTTTTTAAGTTGACACCCTAAACTAAGATTGCACAGCGAGTATGCACTGGAGCCGGAATTGGAGCAGGACCTGCCTGATGCCAGAGGACACATCCCACCCCTTCCCCCACGGTGAAAGCCACGTGGGAAGGAGCGAGTGTGTCCTGATGGTGAGGCTGGGCAAAAATGGTTTCAAGGGCCTGTAGTGGAAGAGCTCAGGGTCACTGCCAAGTCAGTGAGGGTCAGGCAGTGAGCACAGAGCCTCCTCCACCAGAAATAAAAAAGTCTCTTTTCCTCGAGGAAAAACGTAGATCTTGCATGAGCTACAGAAACCCACATAGCCATGCAGGCCCTGGGGAACAGGCCTGGACAAAATCCCAAACGTCTTCCCGATGAGGGGATACCTCTCGGGCCAAAGGCTGTAGCTTCTGAAGTCCCATTGTTGCCACACTGGGACCTACCCCAAAACAGATCAAGCAGGTTTCCCTCGCAGCAAACCTCTTCCCCACAACTCCGCACCCAGGACGAATGACTCTCTGGAGAGCCTCCTCCTCCCACTCTCCCCACTCCCCTTCTGGCTGAGGGCCCGAGAAGTGATAGAATGATCAGGTGGCTCAAGACTTCTACTGCTAAATACATTCGGTGAGGTTGGGGGGCGGGGAGGAGGATGGTTAGAACCAGAGTCTGTTTCCCTGGAGGCTACCAGGGTGTGTACATATTCTGCTGTATCCGGGGCTCAGTACGAATTGGCTTCCCCATTTCCCTGCTTCCCCTGCCTCTTGGGAACATCTCCAATCTACTGTTCTCCTGCCACTTCTCTTGCTTCCCCTTCACCTTCTTCACTTTTTACTCTTCCTTTCTTCTTTCTTCTAAAGGCATGCATCCCTCAGAGCCTGTTTGCCACCCTCTTCTCTATGCAGACCCTCTTTCTGGGTAATTTCATCCATCCAGAAGGCTTCAACCACAGTTAATATCTGGAAGACTCCCCCATCTTTTCCTCCGGTGTGTTCTTTTAAAAGTCTGATACCACATTCAAAACTGCTCTAAGGCTCCTCCACCTGGATGGCCTGACAGGGCCATCAATCAACTGGTTTAAAAACCCACTCAATAGTGTCTTTCCCTCTAAACCAGCTCCTCTCTGGGTCTGTCATTCTGACTGCAGCACCACACTCGCCCTCTAACTCAGGCATGAAACTTTGGAATGAAAGATGATTCTTCCTCTTGCCCACATCCTTCATCAACCTTTCCCCAAATCCTGTCACTTTTTTTTTTCCTATTCCTCTTTCACAGGTTTCCTTTCTATTTGCACAACTATCTCTCAAGTTTAGACCTATATGCCCCCTCCTTGGAAGCTGGGAAGAGCTTCCCAACCCATCTTCCTTTTCCAGATTTGCAGCGAAATCCAAGAGTATAAACAATGCTGTACCCTCCCCATGCCAAGCACCATGTCTGCTAAAAAAAAAAATCATTATATTTATTTACTGAATGAATAGATGAGTTTTATAGTGCTTATCAAATAAAACTATGAAATCATGAAATCTTATCATCTTAGGGTTGAAAGCAAACTTAAACATCACCCCATGTAAGTCCTTGTTTCAAAGACCAGGACTGAGCAAATGGCCCACTCCATTCCATTCTTCCCAGCAATATCTCCTTTGACTGTGCTGCTCTCACTGCCTGCTCTAGTGAAGCAGGACTCTAACCAGTCTCAGTTCAGTTTAGTTCAGTTCAGTCGCTCAGTCGTGTCCGACTCTTTGCGACCCCATGAATCGCAGCACGCCAGGCCTCCCTATCCATCACCAGCTCCCGAAGTCCACTCAAACTCACATCCATCGAGTTGGTGAGACCATCCAGCCATCTCATCCTCTGTTGTCCCCTTCTCCTCCTGCCCCCAATCCCTCCCAGCATCAGTCTTTTCCAATGAGTCAACTCTTCACATGAGATGGCCAAAGTACTGGAGTTTCAGCTTTAGCATCATTCCTTCCAAAGAACACCCAGGACTGATCTCCTTTAGAAAGGACTGGTTGGATCTCCTTGCGGTCCAAGGGACTCTCACCAGTCTACAAATATATAAATACACAACTTCCACAAATGCAAGTCCTCCTGCATATAATTTCCCACTTTCTTCCTCCCTTCTGTCCCCTTGCTCCTTTATCTTGCTGTCAAAAAACTAGACTTCAAAACTCAACTCATTCCATACCTCCTCTGTGTAGCATTTTGTGATCATGACACAAACATGATCTCTTTCTTCTCTGACAAAGAGGTACTTTGTCCTCCTACCTCAGGTACTGTGGTGTATGGATCTCTCCTCCCCCACTGCACAGGGGCTTCATTTATCCATCCTTTCATTCTTCACACAACAAATGCATGGCTGCTACACATGGAGGGTACTAAATACATGTTTACTGAATGCATGAATGAATGGTCACTACATGCAAAGCTAAATGGATACAACCAGCTCATGGACTTCTCACAGTCTGTGTCATGTTGGGAAGGGTGTTTGGGAATAGCTGGAAGTCATAAACCTGTTTTGGAGGCAACTGGTTCAGCTCAAAGAAGACAAGTCTTCGACGCTCATGTCACAGGGACAAGGGTGACTTGCAAGCACAGCATGACAAGATGAATGCTCCATTGTGCGGAGACAAACACAGTGGTCACAGTGAGCTTGCAAAGCTCAGAGCATTCTGAGTCCACAATTGCATTCTTTGGTGAGAAAGGAGCAATGTTTTTAACCCATTTCATTTGATTCATGCTTCTATGGATGTGACGTGGGTAGAAGTGGTCTGAGTTAGATGAGTAAGTTGAACAGAGCTTCCCTAATCTAGCCACACATATATCAACCTCCTCTTCCAGCCTCTCCTTTTAACCGATGAGAAAAGACATGTAAGAGTGGGGTTTCTCAACCTCAGTACTAATGACATTTTTGAGTCAGATAATTCTTTGTCATGGGAGGTGGTTCTGTGCATTGTAGGATATTTAGTGGCATTGCTGGCTCCTTACCACTAGTGGCTCTATGCATCTCCTAGTTGGGACAAGCAAAAATGTTTCCAATTCCCAAATGTCCCTTGGGGCGGGGGGGTGATGAGACTGGTTGAGACCACAGGTGTAAAATAATTGAGGTTCTCAAGATCACGAGACTCCCCAGCACTGTAACTAGGAATGCAATAGCATGCTCTTGCCACACCAACACTCTCTCTCACTTTTCTCCCTCATCTCTGACAAGGTACAGCCTTTGGGTGCTGGAGTGAACTCAGAGCTGCATGTCTGGTTTTCTAATGGCCTCATAGCCCTACAGGGGTTCCACACCTTAGTATGAAAGAGACATATTCCTAGCAGAGACTGAAGGGAGAACTCGGGGTAGAGCAGTGATCACAATCCAACATCATCTGCTTAAGGCTTAGCAACCGGATCTCAGAGAAGTGGCACCTCCTCATACTTCAGATGCTAAGAAATGCAGTTACCAGGCCCCGTGGAGAATAGGTTTTCCCCCACAAATTGGCTTTGTCTTCAGTGAAAACTCCTACACTCATGCTTTCAACTCAATCCTTTACACCCTCACCCCTGCTTCTCCTTCTGTTTGCTTCCTCTTCTAATGTTTAAATTTAGAGGAGAGCTTGAGTCCTTCAATCTCTCCTTTCACCAACACCTTCTGTGGCTCCCACTTTGCTTTTACCTTCAGTAGAACTGGAGAACCATCTCCTTGCTTCCAGACTCTGATCCTTTATTTCCTAAAAAGACTCAATCACTTCAGGCAAGATATTTTTAGACGCTGCTTACCAGGACTTATCAATGACTGCTTTTCTGAGTGAACTGCCATTAGCTAAGCACTCAGGTACCACCTATCCGAGGGGGCAGAAAGTAACTGTCCATTAAATGCATTGCTGTTCCTCCCCCTCTTCCCTCCTCAAATCTTCTTCTATGCTCAGTCCAGCATTGAGTAACCTCTACGTTAGGAACATCACATTTACAAGTCTTGGAGGATGCTGTGTATGCCCCCAGGAAATATCATGCTTTCCTATTTTAGAGAATTCTCTTTGTAAAAGTCACTCAAGGATCCAGTACTAGTGAGATAGCAGAATAAAAAAAGCCTCTTGCTAAAAATGTTTGGAAAACTCGATAAAGTACAGAAATACATTTTCAAATTTATTTTAAAACATATATTGCTGAACTTGCAAAATATAAAAGGAAATTCCTAGGGGGAAATGAAAAACCTAGGACTAAGCATATACACCAAGACTGCAGCTATCCCACAGACAGTGATTAGTCCTGGTAAACTAGAAGATTCAATAGGTGGGTTTTAATGCCCATTCAAGAGCAAGAGATAAAGTGTTAAGAGCACATGTGAATAGAAGTTGAAACTAAGATTCTGCATTAAGCTGGAACACTTGAAGGACTGCACTCTCAGTTAAACAATACACTGCATAAAAATCAACTCTGCAGCAAAAGGAGATGATGTGGAAGCTTTTATCTCCGCGTGAGAAAAGCAAAACGTGAGAAATCAAAACCCAAGACTGTATATGGTACACGGATTTATAAGGTGAATTCATACTGCATGTTCAGGAGGGTTCAGGAATCCTTAAGTTAAAGTAAAAACTACTCCCAATAACTTTCCTGGGTTAAACAAGAGAACTAAACAAAACCATTCTATAAGACTCCTCTACAACTCTGACTCTACTGCATTTGCATAGGGAAAACAAGCATCATTAGACATGAGCTTACAATCAAAAACTTTTAATCACACAAGGAAACAATCTACTATAAGGGAAAGTTAGTTGATATAATAGAATTAGCACACTAGAGCTTGAAACAACAGAAAAGGTATATAGAGAAAGACAATAATAGAATACAATGAAAAAGGTTTTAACTGGTAAATACAATTTTTTGTAATAAAAAATCTAATCTTTGAAATTAAATATAGTAGACAAGTTAACTATTAGGTTAGACACACTAAGAAAAGTATTAATGGACATGTAGACAGCTAAGGAAACTCCTAGGTATACAGCACAGAGAGATAAACACATGGGAAATATGATTAAAGTTAACAGAAAGGGAGAACAGATGAATAAGATCCAAAATATATCTAATAGGAGTTCTAGAAAGAGATAATGGGGGAAAGAGTATTTGAAGAGCTAAAGTTTAAATTTCACAGTATTAATGAAAGACATAAATCCTTAGAGTCAAGAATTTCAGTAAGTTCTAAGCAGAATGAACAAAAATAAATCCAACCTTATACACATTTTAGTGAAATATTAAAAGTTATAAAATTATGAAGAGAAAAATCATAAAAGCATCCTGAGAGAAAGAACAGATTACCTAAAGAAACAATATTATTAATAGGTTATAGGTCTGTATAGTCAAAGCTATGTTTTTTCCAGTACTCATGTGCAGATGTGAAAGTTGAACCATAAAGAAGGCTGAATGCCTAAGAATTGATGCTTTCTAACTGGTGCTGGAGAAGACTCTTGAGAGTCCATTGGACAGCAAGGAGATCAGACCAGTCAATCCTAAAGAAAATCAACCCTGAATATTCACTGAAAGGACTGATGCTAAAGCTCAAACTCCAATACTTTGGCCACCTGATGCAAAGAGCTGATCCATTGGAAAAGATCCTGATGCTGGGAAAGATTGAAGGCAGGAGGAGAAGAGGGTGCCAGAGGATGAGATGGCTGGATGGCATCACCAACTCAACGGACATGAGTTTGAGCAAACTCCAGGAGATAGTGACGGACAGGGGAGCTTGGCATACTGCTATTATGGGATCACAAGAAGTCAGACATGACTGAGCGATTGAACAACAACAATCAGCTATAATACTAGGGGCTAGAAAATGATGAAATAATACCTTCAAGTTCAAAAAATACTCAGTAAATTGTTGCTTAAAATTGAGATTTAAATAAAGTCTTTCTCAGAACAATGAAGATTTTACCACTCAAGTTCAGGTGAAATAAGTACTACACGATATTCCTCAAGAAGGAAATTTAAATGGAAGAAAAGACTGCCAGCCAAGAAAATGGCATGATAAGCAAAAGATAATGGTAAATAGGAGGACAAATCTAAAGATAGACAGATAGATGACAGATAAGAGAGAGGGTATAACTTGTGACCTCACAGACACAAGACGAAGCCATATCACTAGACAAGAGTGCCATGCAAGTTGGGAAGGGTGACCAGAGGTGAGGTATTGTTCAGACTTGAAGGTGTACAGACTCGAAGTCAAACCATATATTTGAAGTGAGGTATGTGACTAGGACACCCACTAAAAATATTTCTATTCATTGTTGTACTTAAAGTACTAGTCAGTGTAATAAGTAAAGAAAAAGAAAAAAAATGGCATATGGATTTTAAAGGAAAAAACAAAGCTGTCATTATTCATAACTGATACCGCCTACATAAAGAATATGGCTACCTACGGTGGGGGGAAATCATTCAAAGTAATAAGAGAGTTCTGTGAGCATGCTGGATATGAAACAGGTATATAAAAATACCAGTTCTGATAAAACTACAACAAAGAACCAGAAGGTACAATAATAAAAAGGCATCATGCAATATCATCAAAACTGTTAAACAAGTAACAGATGTGCAGTAAAAGATGTAAAAAACACTTTAAATCCTTTGAGGGACTTTAAGGAAGGTCTAAGCATAGGAAGAAGCATGTCATGTTCAGGGTTGGAAAAATAGCTTGAAGGTTCCAACTGTCCCTCAAATAAAACTGTAAATTCAGTTTCAGTCAAAATCCCATTTTAAAAATGAAATACAACAATCTTATCCTAAAAGTTTTATTAATGAATAAAGATCAGTATCCAAGACAATTTGGCAGGGGTGTGGGAAGGAACTTGGGCAAACTCCAGGAGATGGTGAAGGACAGCGAGGCCTGGTGTGCTGCAGCCTATGGGTCACAGTCAGACACAACTGGGCAACTGAAGAAGAACAACAACAAAACGGGAAGGATTTACCCTAAAATATCAAAACTATAAGCTATAAAAACTAAATCAGTGAGACAGAGATAAAATGGATATACCGTTAGGCCAGTGGAAAAAAATAAGATGCTCAGGAACAGTGGAAACAAATTAATTCATCACTAAGTGTTCTTGCCTGGAGAATCCCAGGGACGGTGCAGCCTGGTGGGCTGCCGTCCATGGGGTCGCACAGAGTCGGACACGACTGAAGTGACTCAGCAGCAGCAGNTTATTATTAAAATTAACTTCACACATTTCTTTTTTCTCTTGACTTCCCTGGTGGCTCAGACAGTAAAGCGTCTGCCTACAATGTGGGAGACCCGGGGTCAATCCCTGGGTCGGGAAGATCTCCTGGAGAAGGAAATGCAACCCACTCCAGTATATTCTTGCCTGGAGAATCCCATGGATGGAGGAGCCTGTTAGGCTACAGTCCATGGGGTCACAAAGAACTGGACACGACCAAGCAACTTCACTTCACTACAAATTTTAAAGTAACATGCAGCTTGCATATGTTTCTGTTGGATAGCAGTGCTCTGTTTAGAAAATAAACTAGTAATAAGCATTCATACTGTCTGAAACGCAGTACTTGGATGCAACAATCTCAAAAATGACAGAATGATCTCTGTTCGTTTCCAAGGCAAACCATTCGATATCACAGTAATCCAAGTCTATGCCCCAACCAGTAACGCTGAAGAAGCTGAAGTTGAATAGTTCTATGAAGACCTACAAGACCTTTTAGAACTAACACCCCCAAAAGATGTCCTTTTCATTATAGGGGACTAGAAGGCAAAAGTAGGAAGTCAAGAAACACCTGGGGTAACTGGCAAATTTGGCCTTGGAATACAGAATGAAGCAGGGCAAAGGCTAATAGAGTTTTGCCAAGAGAATGCACTGGTCATAGCAAACACCCTCTTCCAACAACACAAGAGAAGACTCTGCACATGGACATCACCAGATGGTCAACACCGAAATCAGACTGATTATATTCTTTGCAGCCAGGATGGAGAATCTCTATACATTCAGCAAAAACAAGACCGGGAGCTGACTGTGGCTCAGATCATGAACTCAACTTAAGTCTGAATTATTGCTAAATTCAGACTTAAATTGAAGAAAGGAGGGCAAACCACTAGACCATTCAGGTATGACCTAAATCAAATCCCTTACGATTAGACTGTGGAAGTGAGAAATAGATTTAAGGGACTAGATCTGATGGACAGAGTGCCTGATGAACTATGGACAGAGGTTCATCACATTGTACTGGAGACAGGGATCAAGACCATCCCCATGGAAAAGAAATGCNAATCCCAGGGACGGTGTAGCCTGGTGGGCTGCCGTCCATGGGGTCGCACAGAGTCGGACACGACTGAAGTGACTCAGCAGCAGCAGCAAATGGTGACGAATGGGACAAAGGGCTAACCGTTGGGGTAGGGGGAGGAACAAAAGATAAAATTAGAACTTACCTTTATACGTGAATATTGACTCTAGCTGAAGAAAATGAGCCAAATGTGATCAGCAAAAACTAAAGATTTTAGTTTAAAAAAAAATACAAATGACTCTTTTTAACCTAAATATGTAGAAGGAATTTTTTAAACAACAAAATGAACAAAAATCACAAAGAAAAAAGCAAATATATTTGACCACACTAATATTAACAACTCTGTATGACAAAAACCACTCTGTATGACAAAAACCACCATAAACAACATGAAAAAGACAACCATGTGATGGAAAAGATACTTACAACCCACAAATCATATCTATCTGTAAGAAATCTCACAAATCATAAGAAGAAAACACAAACTATGTGATAGAAATATGGGAAAAGGATATGAACCTACAATTCACCTAAGAAGAAACTCACATGGCTAATAAACATATATGAAAAGCTCAATTTCATTGGGGGGGACGCAATTAATGCAATAATTCAATTTCATTTTACACCCAGATTTGTCAAATTTTAATAATTCTGATCATCTCAGGTGTTGTGGGCAATATACGGAAACGGGAACTCTGCATATGGTGGGAAAGCAAATGACACAGTCACTCTGGAAAGCAATGTGGTAACACCTAATAAAGTTGGACATCTGCATTCCAAACCTCAGTAATTCCACTGTTAAGCACCAACCCTAGAGAAAAATTTCACCTGTGCCCAAGGAGACATGGACAAGGTTGATCATTTTCACACTGCTTGTAATAGCAAAAGCGTCGGAGCAACCTAACTCGCCTCAGAAGGGGAGTAAATTAACCACCTGCGATTTGTTTATACAGTGCAGTGGTAAGCAGAAAGTGAAAAAATGAACTAACTGTGTGTGTAATAACACTAGTAAATCCTAAAAATAAATGTTCACTTTGCTGCAAAAGGGCACATTCCATACATCATTTATATAAAACTCACAGAAATTCACTTGCATATTTTATGAATATACACACTAGCAGTAAAATTGCAAATGCACATGGTAAGGAAATATCAATTCAGAAAATTGACTTCTGGAGTGAGGGATAAGGATAAAGGTACATACATGCATCTGTAACATTTTATTTATTTAAAAATGGGAGAAAGAAGAAGTAAATATGGCAAATATCATTATCTATTTAATCTTAGTGTTAAATATATTCCTGTTGTTCAGTCACTAAGTTGTGTCTGACTCTTTGCAACCCCACAGTCTGCAACACGCCAGACTTTCCTGTCCTTCATTATTTCCCAGAGTTTCCTCAAACTCATGTTCATTGAGTTGGTGATGCCATCCAACCATCTCATCCTATGTCACCCCCTTCTCTTCCTGCCTCAGTCTCCCAGCATCAGTCAGGGTCTTTTCCAACGAGTCAGCTCTTTGCACAAAGTGGCCAAAGTATTGGAGCTTCAGCATCAGTCCTTCCAGTGAATCTTCAGAGTTGATTTTCTTTAGGATTGACTGATTAAATATATGGATGTTTCTTAACTGCTTTCTATACTAAATATTTGAAATATATCATAATTCAAATAAATGTTTAAGAGAAATTCTGGAGATATTCTTAATTAAAATACAGACAGATGGCAAAGATCTGGGCAATCTTATGCACTACTGACAGGAGTATAATTAGTACAAACTCTCTTGGGGGAGACTGGACAATATTTCTCTAGCATCATAAATATATGCACTGCCACTCAATGGTCTGAGCAAACTCTGGGAGATAGTAAAGGACAGGGAAGGCTGGTGTGCTGCAGTCCTTTGGGTCACAAAGCCAGTCGTGTCTGGAGCGACTAAACAAAAAAACACCCCCAATAATTGCAATTTTAAGAATTTATCTTTATGAGATCACTGAACTTGCAAGAAAATAGGCATTTTCCATTGGATTGTTAATTTGAATATAAGAAACTACAACCTAAAATAAGGACAATAAGAAACTGGTTAACACATTATAATATAATCATATAATGAGGTATTTGACAATCATTAAAAACCATAGGCTAAAATAAATCATATGGTAAAATAATATATAATGACATAGGAAACTGCTCACAGTAAATTATTAGTCAGGAAAGCAGGTTATAAAAGCAATATGCATGCACTATAATCCCCACTGAGTATAATAAATTGTACATGATGACATTATAGATAACTTAAATTTTCTTCTCTATGCTTTCCCATACTTTCTAAAATAAACATAAAGTCCTCTTGTAATTTCAAAAAAGCTACATTATTTTATCTAAGAAAGGTCTAATATTCATATGAGTTGTTCACATCAGCCACTGTTAGTGACTGATGATTTATTCTTTAAGTGCCAGGGTTATTTTTGGTTGAACAAGGGAAGAAGAGAACACAGAGGGGTAAACGCCTTGGACTCTGACTGCAAAGTGAGAAGCCACAACTGCCTGAAGTATTACAATCTTCCATCTATAAAATGGATTGAACAATACTTGTCTCAAATTATCTCACAGGGCCACCATCACAGTAATTCATAGATGGATGCTGCCTGGCTGGATTCTAGCCTCCTGAATATCACTAAAAGAATGTTTTGTAAGGATCCATTACCTGCTTCCCCTGGGGCTTCCCTTGTGGCTCAGACGGTAAAGAATCTGCCTGCAATGAGGGAGAACCAGGTTCAATCCCTGGGTTGGGAAGATCTCCTGGAGAAGGGAATGACAACCCACTCCAGTATTCTTGCCTGGAGAATCCCATGGACGGAGGAGCCTGGCGGGCTACAGTCCATGGGATCATAGAGAGTCAGACATGACTGACTAACACACACACACCCACACCCACACACACACACACCCATATTACCTCCTTAATGACACAAACTGCAGAACCTCCAGACTAAACCCTGGAGAGAGATCTGCCAGATGAGGGCCAAGGCTGAGCCCATCTCACCTTAACCCCACTGAACTGCACCCTCCATAGGACTGATTGATTATAAATGCAGAGAGCAGGTTATACACCAAAACCATTTAACCCTCACAACAACTCCATGCAGTTGGTGTTATTAATCTCCATAGTGCAGGTAAGAAATTTAGACTGAGGACATATAACTAGGAACTGGTCAAGCTGGAATCGAAGCCTAGGGCTCTCAGAATCCAAGACTCAGTCTGGTCCTATTTTGCTAAATTACTACTCATCAATAGAAGTATTTCCTTACATGTTTTTAGCCATGGATCCCTTTCTGCAAAAGAAATAACCACTCAAAGCATAAATTAAAGAAGCAAATGTAAGTGAAGGACTACTCTGATTCAAGAGTAGAAAACCCAAAGACCTTCCCCCTGAGCAAGGAGCAATTTGAATAATGCTATCCTCAGATGACTGTTAAAATTAAAAGATGCTTGCTCCTTGGAAGAAATGTTATGACCAACCTAGACAGCATATTAAAAAGCAGAGNAAATAAGTCTTCTGGTTGACAAACCCTTATCAGAAAAAAGGCTGTAAAATGTTAATTGGCCCTTTGGCTGTAAGATGATGTAAATCACCAAAGACTTGTGTATGCTGGTGCACTAAGCACTGGGCGGCTGTGAGAGCCTGCTGGTGCACTAAGCACAGGCGAGAGGAGCTACCCTGTGTCCGAGGTCAGTGGCGGCCGGGAGGAGCTACCCCAAGTCCGAGGTCAGGGGTGGCTGGGAGGAGACACCCCGTGTCCAAGGACGGGGTGGCCGGGAGAAGCCACCTCGTGCCCGAGGCCAGGGGAGTGACCCTGAGGAGCCACCCAGAGCCTGAAGCCAAGGCTGGTAGCCAGAATGAGCAATCCGAGGAGCAGTGGCTGCACATGGGCAGGAGGGCTTAAAGGAAGTATCCCACATTGAAGGTCAATAACGGAAGCGGTAAGGAGATACCCCTCGTCCAAGGTAAGGAGCAGTGGCTGCGCTTTGCTGGAGCAGCCGTGAAGAGATACCCCACGCCCAAGGTAAGAGAAACCCAAGTAAGATGGTAGGTGTTGCAAGAGGGCAAGAGAGGGCAGAACACTGAAGTCATACTCACAGAAAACTAGTAAATCTAATCACACTAGGACCACAGCCTTGTCTAACTCAATAAAACCAAGCCATGCCTGTGGGGCACTCCAAGACAGGCGGGGCATGGTGGAGAGGTCTGACAGAATGTGGTCCACTGGAGAAGGGAATGGCAAGCCACTTCAGTATTCTTGCCTTGAGAACCTCATGAGAGTATGAAAAGGCAAAATGATAGGATACTGAAATAGGAACTCCCCAGGTAATTAGGTGCCCAATATGCTACTAGAGATCAGTGGAGAAATAACTCCAGAAAGAATANCTTCCCTCCAGCTAGCTGAGCGTTTCCCACGTGGTAAAGGCCGTGTTTCAGCGTTACCCTATCTACTCATCCCGCCCGCTCCTTCCCCCACCGTGTTCACTGGCCCATTCTCCGTGCTTGCATCTCTACTCCTGCCCTGAAAAGAGACTCATCTGCACCATTTTTCTAGATTCCATATATATGTGTTAATATACAATATTTGTTCTTCCTCTCTCTAACCTACTTCATTCTGTATGACAGCCTCTAGGTTCATCCACCTCAGTTCAACAGACTCGATTCATTTCGGAGGTTTCTTGAGGGGTAAAACCTCAGATGTCAGATTTGTGAACGGTGAAGGTTGTCTCCCCAGTGACTTGTGCTTTGGTCTGATGGAATCTCTGGGGAGGGCTTCATGGCAGATGTTCCTTAACAACCCCTTTAGTGATGAAGCCAGGAAACACTCTGGACTGGAAACAGCTGGGTTAATACAAGAGACACCTATGATAGTAGCCGATTGTAAGGACTGGGCTTATCCATAGCAACTGTGTGATTTCTTGCTTTGCTGCTCACACCTTTAAAAGATACTGCTTAGAAAACATTAAGTGCTAAAGGCTTAATCACATAAAATTGAAAGGCTCTAGGTAAACATTGAGCTTACAAATAGAACATCTTAAGTAACTCTGGGAATGCACTGGCTAGTTTTAGCCGCTAATTGAAATTCTCAGATATTGGCCAGTCATAGTGGATAAGGATCATTCAAGAACAGTAATAGCAGAAACTCAAGCTAAAGTCTATGCTAATCAAAGAACTCCAAGAAGAATTTTTGTGGGAAAGAAGTCTTTCCAGGGGACTGGCATAAGTCTCCTCATGTAGCTATTATTATTTTTTAAATTTTTTGGCCACACCACATGGCATGTGGGATCTTATTTCCCAACCAGGGACTGAGCCTGCAATGCCTGTATTCGAAGGATGGATCCCTAACCACTGGACCACTGTTGAAATCTTATGACTATTATATATTGAGCACTTACCCAGGTTAAAAAATGTGCTGAGGACTTTGTATGGTATATCTCACTGGATCTTCAGTGTAATTCTTTGAAATAGTTAGCACTATTGATTTAAAAAGGAAATAGATTTAGAGAACTTAAGTACGTTGTCCCAAACCATTTACTGAATATCTGACAGCACAAAGAGGCAAACCCAGATTTGTCTTAGTCCAAAATTCATTCTCTTACTATGAGTATCAATCTATTTATTAACAGAACAAATAACCACATTCTATTTATTATAAGAAACTGAGTCAATGTCACACAGACTTAGAAAACAGGCCTGCAGTTGCTAGGGGGAAGAGACAGACAGGAGTCTGGAACGGTCATGAACACATGGCTATGTTTAAAGTGGATAACCAACAAGGTCCTACTGTACAACGCAGGGATCTCTGCTCACTGTTATCTGGCAGCCTGGATGGGAGCGGGGCTTTGGAGGAGAATGGATACATGTAAATGTATGGCTGAGTCCCTTTGCTGTTCACCGAAAACTATCACAGTGTTGTTAATCAGCTATCAGTTCAGTTCAGTCGGTCAGTTGTGTCTGACCCTTTGCGACCCCATGAATCACAGCACGC
>SJYV01041481.1:1852296-1864829 GCA_006410875.1 Neotragus pygmaeus | reverse complement strand
TTGTCAACCAGAAGACTTATTTGTGTTGTTCTTCTCAAAGTCTGGTGCCACTCTCAGAAAGCACTAAATAAAGTTACATTCTTACATAGCAAATATACAGCAACTTATAACAAGTAAAAGGAGTACAGTGATTTACAACAAAAGAGAAGCAATTAACTCAAAAGTCTAGTGTTGCTAACATCAAAACTACTATTTATCTTTTCCCATATCCCATTTACATTGCTCAACATCCTCCCAGGTGCCTAAAAGATAAAGAATATGGAGGTCTGGCAGCAATCATTGAGTCAACAGTGAAAACCCATCACCAATATGATTTTTAACTCTTTAGAAAAGGCTCTGTTTCTTTAAGATGCTTTTAAGTTTTGTGCCTCTCTCGGCTGGGGGGCTGTAAGCAATTCACAAGCTGTAAAAAGTCCAGTGGAACCTGTTAGGCAAGTTAGAGAGTTATCAGAAGGGTTTTGAACTGAAATATCCCTTTCAAATGCAGAAGACTAAAGCCCTGAGTTAACTTTTTCCAGAGTGTGTCAGAAGAGTGGAAAAGCACAATACAATAAGGCAGGCAGATTCTTATTTTGGGGGTACATGCTCAGGAAATACCAGGGGGAAACCCTGAGGCTTGACTCGCCTTGCCCATCCGGCCTCCCCCCATGATCTTGTCATGGGTGGGATTCCTCATGCTGGCTCCCGGCAGGTAACATGTAATCATAATTATGTTATTAAACTCAACTATAAAAATTCAATATATAAAAGATAGTCTGACAAAAACCTTTACTGGGGTTACAGAAATTAGGGAAGAAAAAGCCAGGTTCATGGCTTGCTGCCACGGGCTAACAACTGTGTAATGTATTATGCTGAAGGTTTCTGACTCATTTGAAGTACACAGGACAGGAAATACAGTGTAGGGAATATAATAACAATTTGTTTTCTATCAATATATCTTCAAGGAGCTTTTCTTGTAACATCTAATGTAATCATCTCACAAGCCTGTATGACAAGATATTTTACCCTCATTTTATAAAAGGTATAATATATTTGAGACTTTAATATATAACTATTATATAAATAGTATATAACTATAATATAATTGATAATTTAATATCTTGTATAAAATCATTTAGCCCANGCTACTAAATACCTTTTTCCATATCCCAATTAATTGCATTGATTAATACCCTCCTGGTGCCTAAAAGATAAAGAATATGGAGGCCTGGCAGCAATCATTGAGTCAACAGTGAAAACCCATCACCAGTATGATTTTTAGCTCTTTAAAAAAGGCTCTGTATCTTTAAGATGTTTTTAAGCTTTGTGCCTCTCTTGAATAGAGGGCTGCAAGCAATTCACAAGTTGTAAAAAGTCCGGGGGAACCTGTTAGGCAAGCTAGAGAGTTATCAGAGGGGGTTTGAACTGAAACATCCCTTTCAAATGCAGAAGACTAAAGCCCTGAGTTAACTTTTTCCGGAGTGTGTCAGAAGAGTGGAAAAGTACAATACAATAAGGCAGGCAGATTCTTATTTTGGGGGTACATGCTCAGGAAATACCAGGGGGAAACCCTGAGGCTTGACTCACCTTGCCCTTCAGACTTCTGCCGCATGACCTTGTCACGGGTGGGATTCCTCACACTGGCTCCCGGCACATGTACATTTAAGGTAATTATTGATAAGTATGATCTTGTTGTCATTTACTTTGTTGTTTTGGGAATGAGTTTATAAGCCTTTTCTGTGTTTCCTGTCTAGAGAAGATCCTTTAGCATTTGTTGAAGAGCTGGTTTGGTGGTGCTGAATTCTTTCAGCTTTTGTTTATCTGTAAAGCTTTTGATTTTTCCTTCATATCTGAATGAGATCCTTGCTGGGTATAGTAATCTGGGTTGTAGGTTTTTGTCTTTCATCACTTTAAGTAATGTCCTGCCATTCCCTTCTGGCCTGAAGAGTTTTTTATTGAAAGATCAGCTGTTATCTTTATGAGGATCCCCTTGTGTGTTATTTGTTGCTTTTCCCTTGCTACTTTTAATATTTGCTCCCTGTGTTTGATATTCGTTAGTTTGATTAATATGGGGTATTTATTTATTGTTAATTTGGGGTGTTTCACCTTGGGTTTATCCTGTTTGGGACTCTCTGGGTTTCTTGGACTTGAGTGGCTCTTTCCTTCACTATTTTAGAGAAGTTTCAACTATTATCTCCTCAAGTGTTTTCTCATGCCCTTTCTTTTTGTCTTCTTCTTCTGGGACTCCTATGATAGAAATGTTGGGGTATTTAACATTGTTCCAGAGGTCTCTGGGGTTGTCCTCATTTCTTTTAATTCTTTTTTCCTCTCTGCTTTATTTATTTCCACCATTCTATCTTCCACCTCACTTATCCTGTTTTCTGCCTCAGTTATCCTNTAGAAATGTTGGGGTATTTAACATTGTTCCAGAGGTCTCTGGGGTTGTCCTCATTTCTTTTAATTCTTTTTTCCTCTCTGCTTTATTTATTTCCACCATTCTATCTTCCACCTCACTTATCCTGTTTTCTGCCTCAGTTATCCTACTGTTGGTTCCCTCCAGAGTGTTTTTGATCTCAGTTATTGCATTATTCATTATTGATTAACTCTTATTTCTTCTAGGTCCTTGTTAAACTTTTCTTGCATCTTCTCAATCCTTGTCTCTAGTCTATTTATCTGTAACTCCATTTTGTTTTCAAGATTTNTTACAAATAGCTGTGAAAAGAAGAGAAGCGAAAAGCCAAGGAAACCATTTAGGTACAACCTAAATCAAATCCCTTACGATTATACAATGAAAGTGACAAACAGATTCAAGGGATTAGATCTGATAGAGGGTCTGAAGAACTATGGATGGAGGTTCGTGACATTGCACAGGAGGCAGTGATCAAGACCATCCCCAAGAAAAAGAAATGCAAAAAGGCAAAATGGTTGTTTGAGGAGGCCTTACAAATAGCTGAGAAAAGAGAAGTGAAAAGCAAAGGAGAAAAGGAAAGGTATACCCATCTGAATCCACCCCCACACCCAATCAATTTCATCAATTCGGACTTAAGGAAATCTACCTCCTGCTGATCTCTCAAAGCCATCCTCCCCTTCTCTCCTCTTCCAGCCCCTATCTGTCTGGCTCCCATCCCTCTCACCTGGACTTGCCCTGTACTTGGTCTCCCTGTCTCCTTTTTGTAAGAACTAGCCAATCCAGCCTCTCGTTTGGCTGGAGTGATCTTTCAAACTGGTAAACGCCATTATGCTCTTTCCTTTGTTATGGCTCTCCTGTGGCTCCTCACTGCTATCAGGAGAAAAACGCAAGTTTGTTAGCATCACAAAGAGGAAGCCCTTCAGGATCTGGTCCAGCAGCCCCTCCACATCTCTGTTTCCTTCCCCCTTCTCAGTCCAGCTACCTCAACCACAGGCAGTTTCTCAGCATCCCAAGTTGTTAGATGTGCTGTGTCTTTTGTGGAGAACCTTCTCTTGCCCTGTGGTCTGTTTCCTGAGGGTTACTGAGCTTTAACACTCCGTAAGGATACTCTCCTTATGGAAGAGAAGACTTGCCCAAGACAAGGAATTACCTGCCTCCTCTTCTACACCCCTGCACGTCTCACTCAAACTCTGTTTTGTACCATACCAAGCACACTACAGTGATCTGTTCATTTGGCCCTCTCCTGCACTCAGAGGCACAGTTGGGGTTGGAGTTCTAAGATGCATTTGTCAGGAACTACTTATTCAGAATATTATGGATACTGTATGTACCAGGTACTCTTTTTAGGCATTGGGAGTTCTGCAGCAAATAACAGATAAAAACCCTGCGATCAAGATGCTTACACTCTAGAGGATGATAATCATAATAATGATTACTATTGACATGGCTGATAATAGTTGTACTTTATGTGTAGTCCTTATCTGTCTTACACAGAAGTACTTACACGTTAGCAGGACTTATGTGTCAGGCCCTATACTGAAGGTTTTACATATGTTAACTCATTGCCTTCATGTCATGATTCTATCATTCTCATTTTAATAAATCTTATATTCCCATTTTACAGATGATGAATTGGAAGCCCAGGGAGGTTAAATAATTTTTCCAAAGTCACACAGCTAGTAAGAGGTGGCTGACATTCTAACCAAGTTTAGATACTGAGTCTATATTGCTTATTACTATATATCCATAAAGAGAAATATGTAGATAAATAATTGAGATATTTTCAGTGCTGATAATGAAGGAAAACATCAAAATGGAGTACAGTAGGAGAGAGTGATTGAGGTGGTGGTCAGGGAAAGTGTCTTTGAGAAGGGAACATTTAAATTGGAAATGGATCTATCAGTTGCCTATGTACGCGCTAAGTTGCTTCACTCATGTCTGCCTCTTTGAGACCCCATGGACTGTAGCCTACAACGCTCCTCCATCCATGGGATTCTCCAGGCAAGAATACTGGAGTGGGGTGCCATGCCCTCCTCCAGGGGTTCTTCCTGATCCAAGGATGGAACCTGTATCTCTTATGTCTTCTGCTTTGGCAGGCAAATTCTTTACCACTAGCACCACCTGGAAATTCCAGGTGGGATAGAATCTGAGGTCTAAAGAAAAGAAATAATGGACTCAGTAACCAAGTTCTGGTGGCTATAATGTAATGACCATCCGCCACCACTGAAGGTACCAGCTTTGGTCCAGGGCTGGGGCAGGCGGCGTATAGCGCAAGTGCTAGGAAGCAGCAGATGGCCCAATGTTCTCAAACCTCTCTCCCATCAGTCCACTTGTCCTTCTGTTCTTCGGGGTTAAGACATATCTCACAGGATGTCTGGTTGCCTGCTCTCCACAGAGGTGGGGGCTGTGGGCACACACTTTTGCATGCATGTGTGTCCCTGCTCTGCCGAGTCACTTGCTTTCATGTCTTTCCTGTGAATGACGTGTCACTCAGAGCCTTAGGTAAGTGACAGGCACGGGCACAGCAAAAAGGCTGGAGACGAGCCAGTGGCATGAGCTAAAGGGGAAAGGAAAATTATTTTTTAACAAGACAAGAATTTTGGACTGGAGGGAGAAATGGAAATTTGACCAGGGAGGGGTATACAGAGGGCAGTGCTTCTGAGATGCTGACAGTTGACCCTGATTGTAGTCTGTGCTATCATTTTTCATATATATGCATATATACATACACATGTACATATATGTTCACATGCAACACTCCACATAGATACACATACATACATATATATCTTTTCTATAAATATTTCTGATAAAAAGATTAAAAAAATAAATGATTTGGAGAGCAGATAAAACCTGGGAGGGGGCAAGTTCACACCTATTTAATATACATCTGAAGCATACTTGATAAACACTGTACTAGACTTTTTTTGAAACCTATATTTTCTCATTTAATTTTTTACTATAGCCTTATGAAGTATCATTCCAGCAAAACCCGGAGACTCTTGCTCCTGTGCCATGCCCTCTGCTTTCCTCACAGGAAAAATTCTGAGAGTCAGCAAGGTGGGGAGAAAAGGCTCCTGATTTCAGGGTCAGACAAATTGGGCTTTGATCTAGTCGTGGTCACTCTCTAGCTGTGTGACCTTGGATATATTACACAACCTCTCTGAGCTTCATATAATAAGATGGAGAGGATATCCCCTTATATCATGAAGTACAAACAGCATGAAGATTAAAGACAATGTTTGAAAAACATCAGCAATGTACCTGCCACACAATGGGCATTGAGAAAATGACAGCTGCTGGTTTTGTGTCCCTAAGTATTAAATCTCACAAGACATTGACTTCCTTCGAGAACAGAAATGGCATTTAGCTATGGTCAGGGAGGGTCAAGGACGAGCCTCGGGATTTGCTGTTGGATGCCAGAGCATCAGACCTACCTGGCAGCAGTTACCCTGTGACGTGCTCGCCAGGCACCACTCATTTAATCACCTAACCACACTTTGAGAAGGGTCATTATCTTCGGTTTATAGTTGAACAAATTTAAGTTCAGGGACATAAAACAACCTGAGGTCACTCAGCTTAGAAGTGGCAGAGCTCAGGTTTGAACTCGGATTTGTGAGATCCCAAGGCCCATGCTCTTGGACACTGGACTTTCAATGTGATCATTGTCTTAGGTAACATGAAGGGGAAAGGGCGCCTTTGTGGTTAAGGTCGGGTTAGCTGCTCTGAGGACAAGGCTAAATCGGTTAGGAGTGGGATGGAAGCATTGTTAAACCCTCAGGGTATTTCTGGAGCAGGCCACAAGGTCACAAAGTTTGAAGTGCAATGCTTTACACATCTTGGGCACTTAAGACGTGTGGGCGGAATGGAAGTGCCTCTGTTCTGGATACAGGTGCACTCTGTGTTCAAATGAAATAAGAGCTGAGTGTCCTTATGCTTGGAGGAAAGGTTTCCCTGAATCACACAAAGGTATATTGCCAGCGGTTTTAACCTTTTTTTAAAAGTGGTAGAAGACTAATCAAATAAATCCTTACCCAGAACACCAATATGTGAAGCAGATAAAAGCAGATGTCNTCCTTATGCTTGGAGGAAAGGTTTCCCTGAATCACACAAAGGTATATTGCCAGCGGTTTTAACCTTTTTTTAAAAGTGGTAGAAGACTAATCAAATAAATCCTTACCCAGAACCCCAATATGTGAAGCAGATAAAAGCAGATGTCTTTGGAGCAGGTCTGGGGGCCCAGAGCTTCCCCACCTGTCAGTTCTCTTTCTTCACCTGCAAGTGATCCTTGAGACACCTCCTGGGAACCTAAAGGCTGTTCAAAAACACGTTGAAAATCACCATGCTACAGAGTTCCTTTAAAACACTGGGCTTATGATTCATTTACTAAAATTGATTTTAAAATATAAGATTATCATTAATGCTGACACACCTGTGAAGGGAGCCTAGGATGAATTCCTCTTGTTCTCGGTCCTTGAAGATGTGTGAAATTCAATGCCTAAAAACGCCTGTGGTGTTTCACACACAGTGCCAGGCACCAAATGTACCAGCTGTGCAATCTTTTAGTTATAATTACCTCCTTTGCAATAGATGGGCTTCCCAGGTGGCTCAGTGGTAAGGAATCCACATGTCAATGGAGGAGACGAGAGTTTGATCTCTGGGTCTGGAAGATCCCCTGGAGGAGGAAATGGCAACCCATTCCAGTCTTCTTGTTTGGAAAATCCCATGTGCAAAAAACCCTTACAGGCTGCAGTTCATGGGGTGACCAAGAGTGAGACACGACTGAGTGACTGAGCCTGCACATGCAATAGATATCACTATTCCCATTATAAAGATGAAAAAAAAAAAAAAAGAGTAGAGGNGTTGGTGATGGACAGGGAGGTGTGGCATGCTGCAAATCCATGGGGGTCACAAACAATCAGATGCGACTGAGCGACTGAGCTGAACTGAGAAAACTGTAAAGGTTTTCAGTTATCCCGAGCAGTGTGCCCCAAGGGTGAACCTCGCTACACTCAACATAGATGAATGTCCACAGGAGGATGTAATCTGTCATCGTGCTGAGCCACATATGTGAATGCCAAGCATAGAGGCTGCTGTGTAGAGGTGAGTCCATTTCTGAGAGCAATCTGACCCACAACCCAGCACACATCTTAGTGCAGCCTTGCCTTATGATCACCCTTGTCACAGACACACACGCCCATGTCCTCCACAGCCCCTACTCTTGTTTGGGTCATCATCCATCTCTTACCTGAACTATGACAATAGCTTCCCCACTGCTCAGCTTGCTTCCACCCCTTTCCTCTTTCAATTGATTCTCCTAACCACATCAGAGTCATCTTTTTCATAAACCAGATCATCATTACCCTGTTCAATATTCTTTAACTACTTCTCCTAATTCTCAGAATGAAACACAACTCACCACATCCTGCAAAGCCCTCCATCAGCTAATGCCTGCCTGTCTGTTTCAGCTCAGTTTAGAAAGCAGAACCTGAGACAAGAGTTTACATGCAATCATATGAAGTAGGTGTTATGCAACAGGAAGGGAAGACACAGAAACAGGCAGTCAATACGAGGCTGTATTACCAAGCTAGTCGCTGCTAAAAGCCCAAGGAACTCATGTTGGGAGAATCCATCAGAGAAAAATTTATCTGCTGGGTACCCTACTGGTCAAAAGTTAATCATCCAGTGAGTTAATTTCTTTCTTCAACTTGCAGTTGCCCAAGAGAATCCTGAATATCTCACAGGTCAGCATCAACAAAGAAATTCCAAGATAAGAAGTAGGAGGTACATAGCATGCAGTGAAGGGCATTGAATTTTACATGCAGAGAGTCGGCCAACCACTACAGTGGCATCTGGGGTAGAAAAAGCAGCCAAAGGTCCCAGAAATGGGTGAGGCCAAGAGGCTCTGATGTGGGCCCTGTAAGGCGTCTGAGACAACAACTCTCTGACCTGACCTTTCCTCATACCTCCCTCTCCCTCACTCATTCCATTCACAGGGGGGTTTTTTGATATTTCTAAGCACATGGGCTTGCACTGTCCCAGGGCATCTAAGCTAGTCATTCCATGCTGGGAATGCTCTTTCTTCAGTTTCCCATGATGACTACTTCCTGGTGCTACAATCTCAGTTTACATGCTATCTTCTTAGAGGCCCTCTGGGACCATCCACCCAGAATTTCTCTATGACATTACTCTATGTTAATCTTCCAGTTTTTACCATCTGCTATTTTCTTTTATTTGTTGTTGATCTGTATCACAAGAATGTAAACTACGTGAGAAGAGAAACTGTCAATCTTGTTTACTACTATATCCACATAGTTGGAAAAGTACATACTTGCAACAGGTACTCAATAATTACTTCTCTCATATTTGTTGGAGAGACAGATGATCAGGTGGATAAATGCATAGATGGGAGGCATAAATAAACGATTTTAAATGTACCGTGTAAACCAGCCATGATGTGATAGGAAATCCAAGTGAATGATGAAAAGGCTAACATGTGGTGATGCGATGCACCAAAAATACAGGAACTTCAACAGGGAAGTCAAGAGCCTATATTAGAAACTTGCATATTCCTGGGCTCTGAGATTCCCAGCTAGAGGCCAAGAGCCCACAGCACATCAAATGATGCATGTTTCCTAGAAGTGGCTTTCCACAGGCTAAATTCCGGCTCCCTCTCTACTGCCTTCGTTTCTCTTCCTACTTGTGGATGGGACAGTAGACCCACGTGTTTGGAGATGTGTTTCCTTGGGGCTCTTCCCCTAAGCAGCCATCCCATCTCAGCTCTTCCATAGCTCTACCCTGAAAGAGACAGCCCATGCCTTGCCAAAACAAAAGAAAACTGCAACTATTGTTTCCTTCTCTTGCTTTTGCCTGGTGGCAAGCAAAGGTGGTGGGACCTGCAGGGAGATGGGGGCAGAGCAGACCCAAAGGGGGCTTCGTAGCACCAGGAGCTGCCGAAGTGCCATCCTAGGATCACCTGTGTCTTCTGCCTCCATGCCCTGCCAGCAAGACACCCCCGGCCACTGGAGACCCCTAGCCAACTACCATGGCAACGAGAGGACAAATTGGGGCGAGTGAAAATCATGACACACAGCTCAAAAGAACAGATTGAAGAATAGAAGGCAGGAAAAGGCAGCTAGAAGAGTTGAGAGGAGGAGGAGAAGTGCTGATCCACTGCGGGAAGACACCCAGGTAGACCCACACCATGCCCAGAATCTACACGGGTGACATCCCCACCTTCCCACTCCCAACTAAGAGAGTTCTCTTTTCATTCCTACTCCATCTCCCCTCCACGACCCTTCCTCCAGCATCCCTGGGGAACCTCCTTTCCATGGCAGGAATGTATCACGGTCTTAGAACATCACCAGTTACTCATCTTCCTGTCCTACACAAGCCATGTTGAGTTGAGACATTCCTCCTATTCCTGCTCTCAGACATTTGTTCCACGTACTATATATGTTCGAGTCCTGATAGGTGAGCAGGTGGATACTCAGGCTGAGTCAGTACCTGGCAGAGTCCCCGGAGGAAGGGAATAGTCCTGTACCTCGCCATGGGCAATCTGCTCAGATTCCTCATAGAGGTGGCCCACGTCAGCCANACGTACTATATATGTTCGAGTCCTGATAGGTGAGCAGGTGGATACTCAGGCTGAGTCAGTACCTGGCAGAGTCCCCGGAGGAAGGGAATAGTCCTGTACCTCGCCATGGGCAATCTGCTCAGATTCCTCATAGAGGTGGCCCACGTCAGCCAGCACCAATTGAGACCATCACAGTAACGCCTCAGATTCTGTCACTAAGGCCCTGTAGTTCCCAACCCTGGAATACCTCTCACCTGCAAAAAAATAAAATAAAATATCCATTGACGGGCAGCTACTCCCCTTTCCAGGCTCCCCGGCAGATGACCCAATCTTTAGGGCATCTTCCCTCCTTGCCTTTTGGTAGAGAAGCTAATACAAGGCCCCTGGCACTCCCCANCAGCCAGCACCAATTGAGACCATCACAGTAACGCCTCAGATTCTGTCACTAAGGCCCTGTAGTTCCCAACCCTGGGATACCTCTCACCTGCAAAAAAATAAAATAAAATATCCATTGATGGGCAGCTACTCCCCTTTCCAGGCTCCCCAGCAGATGACCCAATCTTTAGGGCATCTTCCCTCCTTGCCTTTTGGTAGAGAAGCTAATACAAGACCCCTGGCACTCCCCAGCGATCTCTGAATTATCAGCCAGGCAGTCCTGAAGATTGCAATTACATTTTCCCCCCCTTTTCAAACCTCTAGGGAAAGACAGGTGGAGGAGGAAGAGAGAAAAAAAAGTCTTCTCCACCTCCAGCTGTCACATCCCACAGCCCCAGAGCTAATGAAGCAGGTAAATATTAGCTCTGGTTGGAGTCGAAGAACACCAGAGAGGGAGAGAGAGAGAGAGAGAGTGAAAGAGCTTGGGGGGAGGGGGCATCTGAGTTTCTGCTGCTTAGCACCTTCCCGGGAGCGTGGGAAGCTGGTGGAACAAGCAAAACATGGGTTCTCAACTCCAAGCACATAAATAAGCTCAAATAGATGCCCTGCTTAGCAGCCCGGCACAGAGACCTAAAGAAGGATGGTCCCCTTAGCCGCTACCCTCTCTGTACCCTACAGCCACTCAGTTCTTGGAAGCAAGGTCCGCCTTCCCCTGAGGAGGAAAGGGAAAGGCGTGAAGACAGCAAGCAAAGGGGGTGGGGGCTTGTGCAAAGGGAATACCTCAGATCACACGGAGGCTCGCAAAGCAAGCACGCCTCTCCCTCATCCTCAGGCTGCTCCCCTACAGGGAGATGATTTTCAGCCCTTGCCAAGGATGCAAAGGATGGGTCCTTGCCAAGACCCAGGTGTATGCTCTCAGTTAGTGGTGTCTCTTGTGTTGTTTGGAGAAGGCAATGGCACCCCACTCCAGTACTCTTGCCTGGAAAAATTCCATGGACAGAGGAGCCTGGAAGGCTGCAGTCCATGGGGTCGCTAAGAGTCAGACATGACTGAGCGACTTCACTTTCACTTTTCACTTTCATGCATTGGAGAAGGAAATGGCAACCCACTCCAGTGTTCTTGCCTGGAGAATTCCAGGGACGGGGGAGCCTGGTGGGCTGCTGTCTATGGGGTTGTACAGAGTCGGACACGACTGAAGTGACTCAGCAGCAGCTCTGTTGTTGCCTACGGGCTCTCCAGCCTGCTACGGTCCACCCAGCCCTTTCTGCACTCTCTGCAGCCTTCATAGGAGGCTCCACTCTTTCCAGTTCCTTCCTCCTCCATGTTCTCTGAACCTGCAGCAGTGATGCCCTCTCCCTCCAGAAGCTCTCCATCATGAATCCTTCTTGGCTCCAAATGGACCTGGTCCTCCTCCTCCAGCCTCCCTTTATCTCCCTTCTCAGTCTTGGGCTCAGCGACTTTGGAACCAAATTCTTTTCCTCCTCTAATCAGGCTCTCTTCCTATTTTAATCAATGGCGAGTATCCCAGCCCCAGACCCCCAGGCTTCAGCCACTGGTTCCTCCCACTTCACTTAGCCACAGGTCCTATTGAGATGTTTCCTATTCTCTTAGTCTGCCCGCCAATGCATCTTACATGCCCCTGCTCACTGGGCCCTCCTCAGGAGCTGGAGTTAACTCAGTAAGGGTGTGTCCTCAAGGACACAGCCTAGGGTGTACATCTCTGAACAAAGCCAGAATGAACAAGTTCAGTCCACCTCATGAGTCCAAACTGTGCTCAGGGATGGAAGCAAGAGGTCAGAACCGGAAATGAGTGACTGCTGACCATATGTGAGTATTAAGGCAAGGTGAAAGATCAGCCTTCAAGAGGATGGGCCAGAGCCAGAACACCACCGAGACTGGGTCATTGCTTCAGTGACTGGTTAATTCAAGAGAGTTACAGATCTGTTGTTATTGTAGTAACAGCTGGGTAAACTTTTTGTGGGCACAGCAGGTAAATAGACAAGGCCTCCCAACTCCTTCCTACAACCGTAATGGAACTCTCCAATGTAATACTTAGAGTTCTTCTCACATTACTCCCTCAAGGGAAGATTGCCCACACCCTTCCAGTGTATCAAATCCGTTGTCAAACAAAATTGATATTTGTTCTTGTCCTGGGAGTTTTCCCTGAACACTCTCAGTTCAGTTCAGTTCAGT
>SJYV01041481.1:1824611-1852056 GCA_006410875.1 Neotragus pygmaeus | reverse complement strand
TATACAGCCTTGACGTACTCCTTTTCCTATTTGGAACCAGTCTGTTGTTCCGTGTCCAGTTCTAACTGCTGCTTCCTGGCCTGCATACAGATTTCTCAAGAGGCAGGTCAGGTGGTCTGGTATTCCCATCTCTTTCAGAATTTTCCACAGTTTACTGTGTTCCACACAGTCAAAGGCTTTGGCATAGTCAATAAAGCAGAAATAGATGTTTTTCTGGAACTCTCTAGTACTCAGTAATTGTCTTCCCCTTGACTCTGGACATGTGTGGACACCAAAGATTCATTTGTTTCTGAATTTTAAGGATGAGCAATATTTTAAAAAGAAACGTGCTAAGTAGCCAACTTTTTATTTTTCTAAGTAAGGGCTTTCAAAAAAAAACTACTGCTATTTATACCCCATCATTTTATAAAACAAAGAGCATTTTAACACTAAAATTTTGGAAGCATATAATCTCAGAAAATCCTGTAAAACAAACACAGGTTTGCCTCAGAAATATCATGGTTTCATCATAACAAAATGATGCAAAAAATACCACAGTAAAGCAAGTCACCCAAATTTGCTGGTCTCTCAATGCATATAGTAGTTACACTTACACTATACTATAGTCTATAAAGTGTACAATAGCATTATGTCTAAAAAAGCAATGTACACAGTTTAATTCTTAAAATACTTTATTTCTAAAAAATACGAACCATCACCTGAGCCTTAGCAAGTCATAATCTTTCTGTTTGTGTAAGGTTTGAAAGATGACAAGAATTTCTACCAAAATGTAACCCAATGACACAAAGTCAGAAAATGTTGTTGGAAAAAATGGTGCCCACAGACTTGCTCAATGCGAGACTGTCATAAACCTTCGACTCGTAAATAAAGCAGTACCTGCGAAGTGCAAAAAAGTGAAGTGCAATAATATGTTATTTTATGTAAATTGAGCCTTATAAAATAGTCACTACCTGCCTTGTTTACCTCATTTCACAGAAAGCTGATGAAAATGTTGTCATCAACAGGCACCCACCCATAAATTAGCATTGGAATCACAGAGATTTTTCACTTGACACTTAATCATACAGTGTGTTGCAGTTTTGCTTAGTTTTATTTTCTCTCACATCATTTATCCAACTTTTCAACTGTTCATATTTTCGCTAAGACTCTCAGATTTTGTTTATATTTCTTTGTATCCCCCATAGCACTCAGAAAGCCTTATTCATATGGGATACAGTAAAGTCCCCTACCTACGAACCTTCAAGTTGCAAACTTTTAAAGAAGCGAATGTGCATCTGGTTCCAGCAGGGAACCAGAACTTTGCCATCAACATCAGGCATGAGTGAAATTGCAGCTTGCCCGCCGTCTGCTATTGCTGATGACCCTTCAGCTCAACTGTCTCCCACCTCCACTCCCTCCTCCAACCAGTAACTCTTCCTGACTGTTCACTCGATGCCAGCCCTGTACCCCACTGTTGTGCTGTGCCATTGTACTTTTCAAGGTGCTGAAATATAAGATTTTAAATGCTTTCTTTACTTTGTGTGTGGTTTTTTTATGTATTATATGTGTGAAAAGTATTGTAAACCTATTACAGTGCAGTACTATACAACCAATTACGTTAGTTGGGTACCTAGGCTAACTTCGTTGAGCTTACAAATTGGACATATGAACATGCTCTAAGAAGGGAACTTGTTGATATGTTGGGGACTTACTGCAAATATCGAGAGAGTAAATGTCAGGACAGAGCAGGGAAACACTTCAGATACCAAAAATAAAGAGGAAGCTAAGCAGAGGGAGAGCTAGCACTATTCCACGCCCACTTGATGCTACCTTTATGGTACAAGTCCTTGAATGATGCTGACTAAAACAGCATTTGTCGATGATAAATCTGACATGTGTGGGTGGTCCACCGAAAGGGATCATTAGTTCATGACGCATGAACTAACCTCCCAGACCTCTCAGCTCCCACCAGCTTTTAAAGCAGCTATATAGAGGAGGAGCGCTCTATCAGAGGCAAGGGCTACCTTCTCAACTTTGCCTTTGCGGGTGTCATTTCCCCTCTTCCAGACCTCAGCTGCCTCTCCTGTTCAATACCCTTATTTTAAGTTGTATTGAAAACTCCTCTCCAACGCTGAATGTGACTTTTTCACTCCCGCTTTATCAGGGTATAAACAGGACTAACACAGAGAGAAGGTTTAGAGGCTCTGGGGAGGAGCTCGATCACTAGACCTTCCTTCTACCATGCATATGTGAGACACTGGTGAGAGGAGGTGTGACACCTGTGTAGGCCACCACAATCGGTGGCCTCCATCCCACTCTGAAACCGTTGGATCACAGTGATCTCTGCACCATCTTACGGACAAACCTGAACGAACTTTCTGGCCAACCCACTACTATTGATTTGAGGGCCTACTGTATATATGTATATACCAAGCACTTTCCCTGTGCTGCCCCCCGTCTTCCCAACAAGTCAGCAAGGCAGGCATTATTTCTTTCTCCTTTGCACCATAAGGGAACTGAAGCCAAGACAAGTTAAGCAACCAACATGGCAGAATGGGAAAAGGGGGCAGGGACTTGAACCTGGGCCTCTGACTCCAGAGCCTGTACTCTCTCAGAGGGAGATCTGGGGGATGAGCTATTCCAAGGTCAAGTCTCCAACAGTTCCAGTCTGGTCTAGGGCTAACAAGTCAAGAGCTACTCATGACCAATTCTTCAAAAACAGAGCTGAAATATTTTGAGGTTTTCTCTGCACAAGCATTTCACCTGAGTCNCAGAGTCTTTTCCAATGAGTCCTCTTCTCATGAGGTGGCCAAAGTACTGGAGTTTCAGCTTTAGCATCATTCCTTCCAAAGAAATCCCGGGGTTGATCTCCTTCAGAATGGACTGGTTGGATCTCCTTGCAGTCCAAGGGACTCTCAGGAGTCTTCTCCTGGGAAGCCCCAAATGAGGATAGTACTTACCTAATTAATGCACAGAATGCATGTGCAGGTCAAGCATGGTACTTGGCATATTGTAGGTGCTCAATAGATGTTAGTTCCCCTCATCCTGGCTGCAATCTCTAGAACTGTATGCAAAATGGACTTTGTGAAGAAACTGTATACAAGGTAAGCAGAATAGTGGGCTTCTCAGGTGGTGCTAGTGGTAAAGAACCCATGTGCCAATGCAGGAGATGTAAGAGATGCGAGTTTGATTCCTGAGTAGGGAAGATCCCCTGGGGGGAGGGCGTGGCAACCCACTCCAGTATTCTCGCCTGAAGAATCCCATGGACAGAGGAGCCTGGAGTGCTCTGGTCCATAGGGTCACAAAGAGTCAAACACAACTGAAGTGACTTATCATGCAAGCAGAAAAATACCCACCCCCCAAAGATGTCCACATCCTAATCCCCAGAAGATGTAACAGAATGAAGGCTGCAGATGGAATTAAGGTTGCTAATCAGTTGATCCTAAAATGGAGAGATTAACCTAGATTATCATGGTCTCATTTAATTTAATTACACAATCTCTTAAAAGCAGCAGAGGAAGGAAAAAAGAAAAAACATGGATTGGAGAGATGTGACATGAGAAAGATTCAGTCTGCTACTGCTGGCTTGGAAGATGGAGGAAGAAGGTCACAAACCAGAAAAGGCAGCAGCCTCAAGAAGGAGACAGCACTCAGGGTACAGAGCAAGAGACTGGAGTCTGAGACCCCATAACTGCTAAGAAAAGACTCCTGCCACCAACCAGAATGAGCAGGAAACACACACTTCTCTAGAAACTCCAGAAGGCAACATCTGCTGACACCCCGATTTTAGCCCAGATAGACCAACGCTAGCTCTGTCCACACAGAACTGGAAAGTAATAAATGTGAGGGGTTTTTAAGCTGCTAAATTCATGGTAATTTGTTATGGCATCAGTAAAAAGACTAATACACTACACTAGGTATATACAGATTTAGCTTTTTAATAGAGCTCTGTTTTGACGGAAAAAAAACTCCAAACTGGAATAGCAATCAAATGTTCTTTTACTCAGTTAATGACTCCTAAGAGAAGGTTGGATATTCTGGATATTTGAACCCTGAGGTGCCCTTCCAGGCCTTTTCTGCCTGGTGTCTGCTGGTAAAATGAGGCATAACTTTGGGGAAGAACTTAAGTGCCTTGGGAGTAGAATCTAACCAGATCACCCTACGACACAGGATTACATCATGAGCCTAAAACACAATGGCCCAGATTCTTTCTGGGAGTGAAAAAGACTCCAACAAGTATGGATCTAAAGAACGCTGATAAGAATGGTGTGTTTAGAGAGAAAAAGCAACCCAGATGCCATTCATGCCAAACACGGTATCTGGAAATAACAAAAGGTTCGAGGAGGAGCCGCAACCCCATTAGTGACACAACGATACATTTCACATCTCTCCCATCAGTTAGAATCCACTCTGCAATCACATGACAGGGGGCAAGAGTCTCCAAGGGCACATACTGTAAAAGTGATGGGAGTGAGCAGAGAGAGTGTGGGGATCAAGACAGAGTCTCCGTTTTCAGCCCCAAGTACTTTGAGATTTAGAGAGGCCAAGCCAAGAGGCTGTAAACGTTAATTCAGCATGGCATTCAATCATCTTATTAAATGCCTCTGAATCTTCACAAAGTGCACTAGCCACTGAATGCCAGGAACAAGGAGCAGCTGATACCTGTAACTCCAAGCAGCGGGTGCTAGGGGAGCCACAGCCCCTGAAATGAAACAGTGGTCTGCTGTATTAATAAGCGCATCTGTGATAGCTTTATCCATCAGGCCCACCATATTCTGATGTGCTTAGAATGCAACACTTGGCACCAGGCATGCCTGTGCCCTTTGGCTGAGATTCATTTCATCCTCTATTATAGGCAGAGGCAAAATCTAAGCTGTGGCCAGGTTAGCACCTGTGTGGTGAACTCATAGATGCTGAGAAACCCCAGACAGGCCCACAGACCAGCGGCCCTAGTCACATCCCTCTTCTAGTCTGGAAGCCCCTCCAAAGAACACCAGTCTAACAAGGTAAATAAGGTTGCCCCAGACTCTGAGGTCAGCCCTGTTAGTAAGCAAGGTAACGAGCCAGTCCAGAAAAATGATGCTATTTTACCTTGAGAACCAACTGCTGGGTGGGCTCCAAGATGACTTCGTGACCGCCATTTGCAGGAAGAGACTCAGTTGCATCCTTAATGCTCTTCCTCTTCCATGAATGTTGAGTTGTGTCCGGCTCAGAGAGCAATCAGCTCCCCAGAGTAGGGCTGCTGCTGATTCTCTTTGAACCAACTCAGTGGCCATATACAAAGGTGCAAAGATGCTTTCCCCACTGTGATGGCTGGCTTTTTGGAAGCTGAATGATCCTGGCAGCATGAACCACCAATTTAGCAAGTGAGGTAAGTCTGGGACCAGACTTGTCAAATGCTGAAGTTTTGAACTCTCTGACTTGGGATGTTCTCCAACTACTGTCTTAGGCTTATGTCCCTCTGCTTCTTGAGGGCATGGCTCCTGTGCATCAGCTGTTACATGTCACACCCCTGGTGTATGCCAAGCACAGGGCAAGTAGGCAATACACACATGTGGGTGGGCTGGAAAAAGCTCACCAACGACTCAGCCAGCCACACTAAGAACTTGCTCCAGCCCAGAGAGCCACTGCCACACCTCATGCCCTCCACCCATCCTTCATCCCTGCTGCCATCCTTCATCTTCTCCATCCACCCTTTATCCCCACCACGCATCCTCCACAGGCTTCCCTGGTAGCTCAGAGGTTAACGCGTCTGCCTCTAATACAGGATACATGGGTTCGGTCCCTGGGTCGGGAAGATCCCCTGGAGAAGGAAATGGCAACCCACTCCAGTATTCTTGCCTGGAGAATCCCATGGACGGAGGAGCCTGGTGGGCTACAGTCCATGGGGTCGCAAAGAGTCAGACACGACTGAGTGACTTAACTAACTAACTAACTATGCATCCTTCATCCTCTCTAGCCCTGAAGTCTAGAGTCTGGAGCAGGGGAAATAGCTTCAAGGCTTCAGGTCTTCTGCTGTGTTCATATTTTCCTCGTGTTTGATTAAATCCATGCTAAACACAGAAGAGGCAGAGAAAAAAATGAGCTGGAAGATGATGTGTTGTATTTTTATCTTTTAAGTTTACAAAAGAAGTAAACATACAATTCCTCAAACATGAAGTTCCCCAGTGCATGTAAAAGAAGACTTGGTTAGCACTGAGAATAAAGAGATGAATAAGCCAGTTTTTCTGCTCTTGAGGAATTCAAAGGCAGAAGGGGAAAGGGACACAAAAACATATAATTATAGGAGAACTGATCAAGAGAACAACCTAAGTACATTCTCCTTTCCTTTCCCTCCATCTTGCTTTGTTTAAGAATATATCTATATACTAGGACTGGAAACAGAGAAGGCAATGGGACCCTACTCCAGCACTCTTGCCTGGAAAATCCCAAGGACGGAGGAAGCTGGTGAGCTGAAGTCCATGGGGTCGCAAAGAGTCAGACGCGACTGAGCGACTTCACTTTCACTTTTCACTTTCATTCATTGGAGAAGGAAATGGCAACCCATTCCAGTGTTCTTGCCTGGAGAATCCCAGGGATGGGGAAGCCTGATGGGCTGCCATCTATGGGGTTGCACAGAGTCAGACACGACTAAAGCAACTTAGCAACAGCAGCAGGACTGGAACACAAGACATCATCAGTGACCAGAGGGGCGAGAAAATTCTAAAAGATCAAAGGGCATGGGTACAAATTTACAGAGAAAGGACAGAGGAACATTGGCAAGAAAAAATGAAAGAGGAGACCCTAGAAAATGAAAGTGGCTCAGTCGTGTCTGACTCTTTGTGACCTCATGGACTGTAGCCCACCAGGCTCCTCTGTTCATAGAATTCTCCAGGCAAGAGTACTTGAGTGGGTAGCCATTCCCATCTCCAGGCAATCTTCCGACCTAGGGATCAAACCTCGGTCTCAAGCATTACAGTCAGATTCTTCACTGTCTAAGCCACCAGGGAAGTCTTAAAGGTGGGAGCAATTCCAGTGGAACCAAGCAGAGTGGACTTCAAGGTGGTGAACTGGGGAACTGCCTTCCAGGCAATGGGGCCCGCTCCTCCCATCTCTCCCACCAGAGCTGAGCACTCGAGAAGGTGACCCAAGGCTAAAGCAAGAACCACATTTTCTAGGGCCAAACAAGTGGGGCCCTAGGAGATGGTGTCTCAAGAAGATAGCAAGGAAGCCCCATATTCAGGAAATATATTACCTTCTCTAAACTCTTCTCCCCCAACCATCTCAAATCTGTTTCTCTTCCAGATGTCTCCATCTCATTCTGCCCTGCTGCTGTAGTCAAAATCCTAAGTCAGTCTTTCCCTTCTCCTTCCCTGTCTCTCCAGGCAATCCCCAAGTCCTATAATTCCACCTTTCAGGGTCTCACTGCAATCTCTTCTCTTTCCCCTCTGGCCATCCCTCTCTAATTACTTTCTTAATTTATTTATTTTTGGCTTCACTGGGTCCTCATTGCTGCAAGCAGGCTTGCTCTCGTTGCAGAGCAACCTGAGCTACTCTGCTAGTAGAGTAGGGCTACTCTTCGTCACAGTGTGTGGGTTTTTCATTGTGGGGCTTCTCTTGCTGCAGAACACAGGCTCTAGGCACCTGGGCTTCAGGAGCTGCAGCTCAAGGGCTTGAGAGCCAAAGGCTCAGCAGCTGCAATGCACAGGCTTAGCTGCCCCACGGCTTGTGGGATCTTAGTTCCCCAACTACAGAGTGAACCCATGTACCCTGCATTATTAGCAGACAGATTCTTAATCACTGGACCACAAGGGAGATCCAAGTCTTCTCTTTTAACTTGCTCTCCTTCATGCTCCCTCATATGAAAAAAAAAGAGAGAGGAAAATGCTAATTTTAAAAGCATAGTCCTACCCTACCCTTGGAAGACACCAGCTCTGCTGTGTGAATACTCTGACAAGCCACTTGGGGACATGGCAGGAAATTACTGCAAACACTCACTGGACTGTGATCAAAGCGAGTCAGCCCAGCTCTGCAGAGACTCTGCTTGGCTGCCCTGTGCAGGCTCGGTGGGCACCAAGCTACTTGGAACAAGGGAGCGGGTACCCAGGGGCCAAAGGAAAAAGAGTGAGAGAAGACAGACGAGCCAACTCTGCAATGGAGCTGAGGGAAAGGCATCAAGGAGAACAGAGACGCTAAAAAGAATTCGAGGGATTCAAGAAAGTCTTCCGAAGCTGTGTGTGGTGTAAAACGTCTCCCTCATCTGGCCCCACAAAATCTTCAATCAACACTCCCTCTCTCACCAATGTGCCGTGACGCCAGCTTTATTCCACAGATTCATCCAAGTGCTAAGTCCTGCTTAGTGCAGCGGGAGAGCTGCCACGTCGAGATCACGCACATAGTCAAGAGCACCATGCTGCAATGGGAAGAGGGGGGATCCTGGTGTTTGATAGACCTGAGATCGAATCTTGGCTTCACCACTTACCACTGCAGCGAGCTCTGTCTGCTCACAAAACCTCAGTTTTCTCACATCCACTGAAGAGGCAAGAATCTTGCTGGCACAGTAGTGACAGGATACCCCGTCTCAGAAGCTGCTGTCTTCATGAGCTTGTAGAGAGATGATAAGAGCAGTGGTCTTGCCTACAACAGGCTGTCTGCTTCCTTTTGAAACTGCAACATGTCTTTTACTTACTTTTTCTCTGCAGTGGACTGTAGATAAAAGCACCAGGATTCAAAATGTGTCAAAGCCATTTTCATAGTCGTCTTCCATGTCTTAGAAACAAGAGAAGCACATTTTCCCATCAACTGGGAAAATCCAGGGAGGAGACAAACTTTGAAGTGTGAGGTCAAGGACCATGGGGACAAACACCAAGATGATAGTGATGATGGAACAGTTGAGAAGCCTGAGCCAGTCCAAGCCTGTCCAGTCTTTCATCTAGTATTTAATTTTTCACCAAGAGCTTTTGCACATTTTACGTATTAGTTCTGTGAGAAAGAGAAAGTAGAGACGTTTTGCAGCAAAAGAAGCTGTCTTTTGTTTAAAAAGTTATTTATTTATCTTTGGGGCGTCCTCTGTGGCCCAGAAGGTAAAGAATCTGCCTGCAATGCAGGAGACCTAGGTTCAATCCCTGGGTTGGGAAGATCCCCTAGAGAAGGGAAAGGCGACCCACTTCAGTATTCTGGCCTGGAGAATTCCATGGACTGTATAGTCCCCGGGGTTGCAAAGAGTAGGACATGACTGAACACCTTTCACTTTCACTTAGGCTGCCCCGTGGCGCGTGGCCCTTTGGCACGTGGTGGGCTTTTCTGTGTTTTTCTCCTCCTTGGTTTATAAGTAGCCTGCTTTGCCCACTCTGGGCTGAGGGAGAGAAGGAAGGTCACCCTGAACCAGGAGGGACAGGCTGCAGAGGGTGCTCCCGGGACAGAGCAGGTCTGTTCTGCAGAGGGAGTGGCCAGTGGATGGGACGGCTGGGCACAACGCTGCTGAGACACTCGCCCCCACGTGGCGGGAAACAATATTAACTGAACCCGGTACCCACCCCCCATTCACCCCATGCTGGGACTGGAAGAAGGCAGGAGAATAGAAGGATGCTGAAGGACTGCTGATGAAGGGTGTTTGAGTCTATCTGAAGACTGAGAATTGGACATTATCATGTCTTCAAACTCTTGCTAGGATCTTAGAGACACAGGACATTCGGAAGCTGGAAGAGGCCTCTGGGGGCCCTGCCATCTGGGTGATGAGCAGCCAGCCTGCTCACAACAGAGGAAGTGGGAAGACAGACCACTGGGGAGCTCTTTTGAAGCAGCTGGGAAGAGAAGATACAAGAACAAAATGGAGAGTAACACAGGCCTCTGCCCTTCACAGCCTAATCCCCACTCCCACGTCCCCCAGTCAAGTAGAAAGCTGAGCTGCTATTCTTACAGCCACTTACAGCACCTGCCGGAGTCCAAGGTCCACAGGGGCTTTAAAATGCTGTGAGTGCACTCACTACACAACCTGTGAGGCATAGACGTGGCCACTTGAGTGTCCAAGCCGCCAGACGTGGGACATAAGGGCTCCCCTAACTCTCCCCTATCCTCCTCCTTCCATCACTTCTCCTGGGTTGCCTCATGTTCCCCAAACGGAGGTGCCCCTTCCGCCAGCTACGCTCTTTGGCCCCTTTCCTACTGTACTGCGTAGAATCGGGCTAAGAACACACAATAATTTGCCTCCAGCCCAAACACACTCAATTGCAGCTGCCCACAAATCTCACTTCCCCGGCAAACCAGCAAGGCAGGGGAAGGAAGCAGAGGCGGCCCTCGACAATTCCTCTGAGGCCCTGTCATCAGTAAGTTCCTCCCCAGCCATCATGATGCACTTGAAGTTCCGAGAACACAGGGCAATCATATGTGTCTGTATTAACCAGATGCTACCATAGAGCAGGCCTGGCACTGCCAATTTGGGTAGGGAATGAAAAGATTGGCCAGTGCCATTGTGTTCTTAAACCAAGCAGCCACCCAAGTGTTGTTCTTAAAACAATACTTGTCTGGGATCAATAAACAAATGCTAGAAGCACTGAATCATTTCACTTAGCCAACTGAAAAGAATACTGGTAAACTGAGCCTTCACCACCCACTCTGCGCTGCAGATTTGCATGCTCCCTGGGGGCTAGGAAGCCTGCTTTTCCAGGCTCTGGGAAGACCTGGGCATCTTACCAGCTGGAGCCCCAGTCAGAGCATCTTGGGTTCAGAGTGTGAAGCCACCCCAGTCATCCAACCAGCTACGTCAACTTTTNTTTGCATGCTCCCTGGGGGCTAGGAAGCCTGCTTTTCCAGGCTCTGGGAAGACCTGGGCATCTTACCAGCTGGAGCCCCAGTCAGAGCATCTTGGGTTCAGAGTGTGAAGCCACCCCAGTCATCCAACCAGCTACGTCAACTTTTTCAGTACAACCACCTCCTTTTGCCTCTGTCAAGCCTGTGGGTGTGAACACAGACCAATCACGCCCCCAAATTTGGGGGAGTTTCAGGTACCCATTGTTCTCTGGTTGATTGACAGCTTCTTTGACACACATACAACTCCCAGTCCACCTCCTCTGGTCCATCCTGAATAGAAGCATTGTGCTACACAGCATACATGTGTATTTTAAAAACTGAAGTGAGTGACAATTAACTCTTTTGAAGAATTTCAGGACACCCCTAGTGAATGGATGAGCAGAGCTGGTTTCACAGCTAGGGACAGGAAAGTTTTCAGTCTTGGCTCCATTGTCTCCTTCTATGGAAGCACATGACAATCGCTTCTGTCCCCCGCACACTCATGCAACCCCAAAAGTAGGTACCCCAGTGCTGGAAACCATTTTCCAAAGCAAACATCTACCTGATCACAAGGACTGCCTGAGACTATGGTTGCCAAACCATGCTGAGATAATTGACAGGAAAATACTTTTGAAAGGTATAAAGCATTCTATAAATGTAAGTCCTTATTATTCCCTATTATTTCTATTACTGCATAAAGGATTGTAATCCATGTACCACGCTCTAGTTCCCACTCATTCTAGAGCATTCTGGTCATCTCATTGGAATTGCCCCCAAATCTTCAACCCCATTGCACTTAGTAGGCATTCAACATACATTTGTGAGATTGGATGAACTTGAACAGAGCTCCACAAGGGTATTCTCTGAATAGAAAAGATGCTATCTCCTTGCGGGAATGGACTTGGCCATCATTTTGAGGATATATATCTATGACCAGATGACATGCAGGGAGATTCAACCAGTCCATTCTGAAGGACATCAATCCTGGGATTTCTTTGGAAGGAATGATGCTAAAGCTGAAACTNGATGAAGGGTGTTTGAGTCTATCTGAAGACTGAGAATTGGACATTATCATGTCTTCAAACTCTTGCTAGGATCTTAGAGACACAGGACATTCGGAAGCTGGAAGAGGCCTCTGGGGGCCCTGCCATCTGGGTGATGAGCAGCCAGCCTGCTCACAACAGAGGAAGTGGGAAGACAGACCACTGGGGAGCTCTTTTGAAGCAGCTGGGAAGAGAAGATACAAGAACAAAATGGGGAGTAACACAGGCCTCTGCCCTTCACAGCCTAATCCCCACTCCCACGTCCCCCAGTCAAGTAGAAAGCTGAGCTGCTATTCTTACAGCCACTTACAGCACCTGCCGGAGTCCAAGGTCCACAGGGGCTTTAAAATGCTGTGAGTGCACTCACTACACAACCTGTGAGGCATAGACGTGGCCACTTGAGTGTCCAAGCCGCCAGACGTGGGACATAAGGGCTCCCCTAACTCTCCCCTATCCTCCTCCTTCCATCACTTCTCCTGGGTTGCCTCATGTTCCCCAAACGGAGGTGCCCCTTCCGCCAGCTACGCTCTTTGGCCCCTTTCCTACTGTACTGCGTAGAATCGGGCTAAGAACACACAATAATTTGCCTCCAGCCCAAACACACTCAATTGCAGCTGCCCACAAATCTCACTTCCCCGGCAAACCAGCAAGGCAGGGGAAGGAAGCAGAGGCGGCCCTCGACAATTCCTCTGAGGCCCTGTCATCAGTGAGTTCCTCCCCAGCCATCATGATGCACTTGAAGTTCCGAGAACACAGGGCAATCATATGTGTCTGTATTAACCAGATGCTACCATAGAGCAGGCCTGGCACTGCCAATTTGGGTAGGGAATGAAAAGATTGGCCAGTGCCATTGTGTTCTTAAACCAAGCAGCCACCCAAGTGTTGTTCTTAAAACAATACTTGTCTGGGATCAATAAACAAATGCTAGAAGCACTGAATCATTTCACTTAGCCAACTGAAAAGAATACTGGTAAACTGAGCCTTCACCACCCACTCTGCGCTGCAGATTTGCATGCTCCCTGGGGGCTAGGAAGCCTGCTTTTCCAGGCTCTGGGAAGACCTGGGCATCTTACCAGCTGGAGCCCCAGTCAGAGCATCTTGGGTTCAGAGTGTGAAGCCACCCCAGTCATCCAACCAGCTACGTCAACTTTTTCAGTACAACCACCTCCTTTTGCCTCTGTCAAGCCTGTGGGTGTGAACACAGACCAATCACGCCCCCAAATTTGGGGGAGTTTCAGGTACCCATTGTTCTCTGGTTGATTGACAGCTTCTTTGACACACATACAACTCCCAGTCCACCTCCTCTGGTCCATCCTGAATAGAAGCATTGTGCTACACAGCATACATGTGTATTTTAAAAACTGAAGTGAGTGACAATTAACTCTTTTGAAGAATTTCAGGACACCCCTAGTGAATGGATGAGCAGAGCTGGTTTCACAGCTAGGGACAGGAAAGTTTTCAGTCTTGGCTCCATTGTCTCCTTCTATGGAAGCACATGACAATCGCTTCTGTCCCCCGCACACTCATGCAACCCCAAAAGTAGGTACCCCAGTGCTGGAAACCATTTTCCAAAGCAAACATCTACCTGATCACAAGGACTGCCTGAGACTATGGTTGCCAAACCATGCTGAGATAATTGACAGGAAAATACTTTTGAAAGGTATAAAGCATTCTATAAATGTAAGTCCTTATTATTCCCTATTATTTCTATTACTGCATAAAGGATTATAATCCATGTACCACGCTCTAGTTCCCACTCATTCTAGAGCATTCTGGTCATCTCATTGGAATTGCCCCCAAATCTTCAACCCCATTGCACTTAGTAGGCATTCAACATACATTTGTGAGATTGGATGAACTTGAACAGAGCTCCACAAGGGTATTCTCTGAATAGAAAAGATGCTATCTCCTTGCGGGAATGGACTTGGCCATCATTTTGAGGATATATATCTATGACCAGATGACATGCAGGGAGATTCAACCAGTCCATTCTGAAGGACATCAATCCTGGGATTTCTTTGGAAGGAATGATGCTAAAGCTGAAACTCCAGTACTTTGGCCACCTCATGAGAAAAGTTGACTCACTGGAAAAGACTCTGATGCTGGGAGGGACTGGGGGCAGGAGGAGAAGGAGACGACCAAGGATCAGATGGCTGGATGGCATCATGGACTCGATGGACGTGAGTCTGAGTGAACTCCAGGAGATGGTGATGAACGGGGAGGCCTGGCGTGCTGCGACTCATGGGGTTGCAAAGAGTCGGACACAACTGAGCGACTGAACTGAACTGAGATGACATGTTGTTCTCTTGGGAGACAGACTATTCTGTCTCTGTGGGTAAGACCTGCCTTTTTGGTGGAGAAATGCCTGCATAAGCCTCCTGCCAAGGCAAGCATATACACCAGAAAAGTCGCCACTGAAGTGATACAATTGAAAGTAGCTAGCAAGAAAATCCCATGGACGGAGGAGTCTGGTGGGCTGCAGTCCGTGGGGTCTTGAAGAGTTGGACACAACTGAGTGACTTCACTTTCACTTTTCACTTTCATGCATTGGAGAAGGAAATGACAACCCACTCCAGTGTTCTTGCCTGGAGAATCCCAGGGATGGGGGAGCCTGGTGGGCTGCCATCTATGGAGTCACACAGAGTCAGACATGACTGCAGCAACTTAGCAGTAGCAGCAGCAGCAAGTGCTGAGAGCTCACTCCTTGCCCATCACTGCACTGGGCGCTGGGGACACCAGGCAGGGGTGTAGACCCACTGGGCACTGGGGACACCAGGCAGGGGTGTAGACCCACTGGGTGCTAGGGACACCAGGCGGGGGTGTAGACCCACTGGATGCCAGGGACACCAGGCAGGGGTGTAGACCCACTGGGTGCTAGGGACACCAGGCAAGGGTGTAGATCCACTGGGCACTGGGGACACCAGGTGGGGGTGTAGACCCACTGGACGCTGTGGACACCAGGTGGGGTGTAGACCCAGTCCACAAGGCTCACCCTCTAAACACAGAGGGACTGACTGTGCATAGTGGTTTCACATCATCTGTAGCTGAGAAAAATTTGGGGACAGAAAAGAGCAAAAGTCCACCCCTACCCTCCATCAACAAAGGTCTGGCCCACTCATGCTAGTCATGGACTTGGATTTTAAAGGTGGTTCACACACACACACGCACGCACGCACGCACACACACAAATCAACAACGACAACAAAACTACTTAGGAAATATAAATCCAGCCTTCTGAAATTCATGGGAGAAATGTTTCAAGTCTGAGCTTTCTAATTTCCTGCACGCTGTCCTTCCTCTCCCTGAAATGACTCAGGAGGCACCAGGGCTTTTACATCTTCATCCCTAACTCCCACCTTCCAACCCCTCCCCTAGCATAAATACCTCTCGGACACATTTAGCATATAATCTTTAAGTATTTATCTTTACAAAATATGAGATATTGGGAGGGAGGGATGTTTTTAACTTACCTATGTAAGGAATTTCATTGTTTCTCATTTCCTCCCTCAATACTGTGCGTAAACCTCATCTGTGTTGCAGTAGATAGGCTCTTGCTTCCCTACTACATAGCTGGAGCTGTTTCCACTGCACTTGACTTATCTGTTCGCTGTGTAATGGGGACCAAAGTTGCCATTAATGCCACAGTAGTACAAGCAACATGACAATGAAACCTTTGGACGTGGCCTTTTGGATCTATGCAAAGCACTTCTCTAGGATCTATGCCTCTGAGTGGGGCTTCTGGGTCATGGGTCATACACATGTCATTTCACTAGATTCTACCAAATTACCTCCCAGAATCATTGTACCATCATGCTTTCACCAGCAGTCCATGAAAGTTCCCACTCCCCGTCATCAGTGCCAACATGGGTATTAGCCACTTTTCTGAATTTTGTCATTCTGCTGGGCATAAAGAAGTTTCTCGTAATTATTTATATTTGTCTTTCTCTGGTAATTTCTAGCTTACAACCCCATCTGACTAACAGTCTTTGATTAGACTTTCCCACTCTGCACCAAAATACCCATAATGATAAAGGTGAAAATGTACAAAAATAATAACATTAAAAAAAAAAAAAAAAAAACCTGAGAATGGAATTAGAATAGAAAAAACCTACTAGCCTGAAAGAATTTCCAGGCTAGTAGGAATGCACCATCCCTCATCTGTAATTCCTGCTTCACATCACAGGGAGGCAGGAGCTCTACTACCCAGAAAAGCAGGACGCCAACCTTCTACACGGATATAACTTGTGAGTAGACAGAATACCATTGTCCACCGTAGCCTTCAGCATCTCTGCTTCTAGGGTCATTACGAGACCAAAATTCCCAAGAAGGAACAGGAAGTGGGAGTGGAACGGAAGGAGAACTGCCTGTAGACACTGGGTTCTGGGACATGTACCACAAAATGAGGAGGGTCAGATGGGAGAGAGGACAGAGTCCTAGCAACAGTGCCCTCGGGGGATGTAGCTGTTACTCCCGCCGCACGCCTCACACCATGGACGGCGGTGTCACTTGTGGAGCAGAGAAGACACGGGGGAGGAAGAGATGTGGAAAAGAGGGTACGTGGAAAGTTCTGGTTTGGATATGTGAAACTGAAGACGCCACTAGAGGCCTGAGAGAAGATGCAAAGGATGCAGCTGGATTAAGCCTCAGGAGCTCAGGGGAGAGATGGAGGCTGAAAGTCATCCACATCCAGATTTCTGGAAGTCTGCAAGAATGCATGAGATCCTAAGGGGTGAGTAAAGACAGCGAGGATAAAAGGGTCAACACCCAGGTCTGAGGCACACCTGCATTAGGCATACAGCGCAGAGGAAGAGCCAGTAACAGACACTATAAGGCACACTCACAGAGGAAGGCAGGAAACAGGAAGAGCAGGCTGTCGCAAAAGCCAAGAGAAGTGAATGCTGCGATAGTGAGAGTCATCAGCTGTACCAAACACTCTGAGGAGTCAACGCAAAAGAACAGCAGAGAAGGAACCCTGGGGCTCAGTAAAGACTGGCTTTAGCAGACAAGCCTATCAGAGCCAGCCAAGGAGGGAGACAGATGAAAACGTGGAGACAACTATTGACATCTCTTTCAAGCAGTTTTACTGTAAAGGAGAGCAGAGAAACAGGACAAAAGATAAAGGGGGGCATGACGTCCCGGAGAGTAGCTTTTTTTTCCTTTTTTAATGGGAGATTATACACCATGTATTTACACTGGTAGAAATGATCTGATAGATGGAGAGTGCAGGAAAATGAAGAGATGGGACTGAAAGCAAATGCAGAATTTTTTTTAAAAGAGAACATTGAACTGTTGGACACACATCAGCCACGTGGTAAGAAGGAAAGCCTGTGGTAGTCTGAGCTCTACAGGCACAAAGTGATGGGGATGTCTGCTGGACTTTAGAACAACCAGTCAGAGACGCTGTCAGTAAGCGCTCATGGAGGTCCTGACAGTCCCATTTGAATCATGCATTAGTGAGAGTTCTTAGTGGTTGATGTTTTAATGGGTAACAAATGTTTAGCTGCATTTTATTTCATAATATTTTGTTATCAACCACTGAGCTCTTTGGACTTAAGATACCTCAACCTCAGAAATATCATTCGAATAGAATAAGCCAATCCTGGACATTCCAAGTAAAAGAACTTCTTCAACTGTATTATATTGAGAGCTCAGAAAGGTAGCCAGATGCACTGGTTCATTCCAAGAATATATACTAGAGCCTATAATGTGACAGGGGGCTTCGCTGATGGCTCAGCGGTAAAGAATCCTCCTGCCAATGCAGGAAACACAGGTTTGATCCCTGGGAGGAGAAGATTCCCCCAGAGAAGGAAATGGCAACCCACTCCAGTACTCTTGCCTGGCAAGTCCCATGGATGGAGAAGCCTGGCCAGCCTCAGTGCGTAAGGTTGCAAAAGATTCAGACACGACTTAGCAACTAAACAACTATGTGACAGATACTGTCTTAATCAGTGGAAACAGCTTGATAAGTAACCGCCAGGGTTCTTGCAAACAAGTAATTCCAGATCGATAGGGTGGTCAGGAAAGTCCTCTGGGAAGAGAGGATGTATGAGTTCAGATCTGAAGAATAAAAAGCAATCAGCTGCATAAAGAACAAAATGAGAAGTTCTAGGTAAAAGGAGCAGATTGTGCCACATGGTAAGACAAAAAGGTCAGGATGTTGGAGGAGGTAAGAAAAAAGCCAGAGGGCCCAGAGGACAGAAAGAACAGAGAAGGTGTAGAGATAAAGCTGGAGGGGCAGACAGTTCCAGATCCAGCAGAACATTATAGGAGTCTAGATTTCAATGGGACACCAATATAAATGGTCAATGTGAATGTACATAAAAAATTATAGCTTGCCTGCATGCCAGCAATAATATGTTAGAAAACAAGTATCTTGTTCATAATAGCAATAAAAACTGTATCTTTAAAAAATTTTAACAAGATATGTAGGAACATAATCTGTATAAAGGAAGAAAATTATATTTTATTGCAAAATGTAAGCGAAACCTTGAAACAAACACCATGTTCCATGATGGAAAAAAGTATAATTATGTTCTTGCTTTCCAAATCAACTGAAGATTGTCATAATTCCCAGCAAAACTGTAAATTTTTAGTATTATTGCAAAGTGATTCTAAAGTATACTAAAGGGGAATTTACTTTAGCAGATATTCTAATATATTATAAAAGTAAAAATCAAAACCACATGATAGTGAGGAAATAATAGATTGATGTAATTAAGTAGAGACAGAAACAGACTATACTATACCTTAGATTGTAGATGATGATATAAGTAACATTAAAAATCAGTGGAGAATGATTTACTCAATAAATAGTGCTGGGCCGGCAACTCTCTGCCTGGAATCTTTCCTGGATAAGAAAGTGTACCAGGTCACACATGAGGCCGGCTGGAAGTTCCAAGGAGTTAACACCTCTGGGAGCAATCCTTAACCAATCTTGGACAGAACTTAAAGATTCTTCACTCTCAGTGGGAACAACTATGAGATGAGTTCAATACAGACACCCAAAGGTCACTTGGAATTGAACCCTTAATTGCCCACGACATAGCCTATATCAACTTTCTCCCTTTCCCTTTCTCACTTCTCTTACTGATGGCTCCTGGGTCACTCCCAAATAAACTAATGATGCTTATTAATTCTTTACAGGTTAGCACATGGGAGACCCTAACCAAAGAAATATCAAAATTTATCAAAAACCTACTACATAGCACAGGGAAATCTACTCAATGTTCTGTGAAGACCTAAATGGGAAAAAAGTCCAAAAAAGAGGGGATATATGCATATATATAACTGATTCACTTTGCTGTACAGCAGAAACTAACACAACTTTGTAAACTAAATATACTCCCATAAAAATAAAAAAAAAGAAAGATGATCACAGTGTCCTCTGTACTACTGGAAAAATGGAAATATCATAAATTAATGATAACAATCAGTGCATTGGTATTGATAACATGATACAGTTGTTGTTATTTAGGCGTTAGGTCGTGTCCAAGTTTTTTGCAACTGTAGCCACCAAGCTCCTCTGTCTGTGGGATTTCCCAGGCAAGGATACTGGAGTGGGTTACCTTTTCTTTCTCCAAGCCTCTTTCTTCCCAACTCAGGAATCAAACTCACATCTCCTGCATTGGCAGATGGATTCTTTACCACTGATCCACTAGGGAAGCTCCAATATGATACAGTATTAATCATTAAAATATGTTAGAATGGAGACTAGGGAGGGATAATTGGCAGGGCACAAGGGATTTTTAGAGCAGTGACAATTTTCTGCATGATATTATTAATGATGGATACATCATTATACACTTGCCCAAACAAATAGAATGTACAATATCAAGAGCATGAAGCGTGAACTCTAAGGTAAATTGTGGATTTGGGGTGACTGTGATGTGTCAGTTAGGTTCATCAAGTGTAACAAACTTGGTGGGGGATGATGATAACTGCAAGGAGATCAAATCAGTCAATCCTAAAGGAAATCAGTCCTGAATATTCATTGGAAGGACTGATGCTGAAGCTGAAGCTCCAACACTTTGGCCACCTGATGAAAAGAACTGACTCATTGGAAAAGACTCCGATGCTGGGAAAGACTGAAGGCAGGAAGAGGAGACGACAGACGATGAGATGGTTGGATGGCATCACTGACTTGATGGACATGAGTTTGAGTAAGCTCTGGGAGTTGGTGATGGACAGGGAAGCCTGGTATGCTGCAGTCCATGGGGTCATGAAGAGTCAGACACGACTGAGTGACTGAACTGAACTGATGATAACTGATAACTGGGGAGGCTATACAAATGTGGAGCAGGATGTGTAGGGAAAGCTCTATACATTTCCCTCTATTTGGTTCTGAACCTTAAACTGCTCTAAAAATAGTTCAAATAAAAATATGATTGGGGAATATATTTCAAAAATACCTAGCGCTGGGAAAGTTGGTTAACCATTTACAATAAAATGAAATTGAACATTACCTAAGAACTTAGTAAATTCCAGATGGATTAAAGATGTATTTTTAAAATATAATTAAAACATAAATGAATATTTCTCTGGCTGAAGAAACAATATATCTTATTTCTCAGAAATGTAAAACTTCAATATATTAAAAACTTAGAGGAACACAGGAAAAATATAAACTAAGGAAAAATATTTGTAACATAATGGCAGAAAATTAAAACTTTTCATGTATAGAGTTCTGACAAGTCAATAAGAAAAATGCAAACAATTTTTTAAAAGGAGAATAGAACATGAATAATAATTCAATAAAGAAGAAAAAATGGGCAACAAGCATCCAGTCATTAATTATCAAATAGGATACCATTTTTTATCTAACAAATTTAATTTTTCTCTTTTCCACATTTCTTTTCTTGCTAATGATCAGCATAAGTAAAGGTACAGAAAACGTGTCTCTCACTGCTGGTGGAAGAATAAATTGGGGAAACTTTCAGTATGGAGAGATTAGGTAATTTTATGCAGTAATTTCACTTCTAGTAATTTCTCCTAAGGAAATACCCAGAACTATAGCCAAAATGATGTATTCAAGAATGTTCATTGCAGTATCACCTGCATATAATTCATTCTCCACACAGCGGCTCAAGAAGTGTTTTTAAAAACCGGCGTCAGGCCACTCCAGTGGTGCGCTGGTACTTGTTAACAACAGGCTCCCTGGAAGATGAATCAAGGCTTGAATCAACGCTGGATTCACCGCATTTGCCCCAAATTTCCGGGCTGTAAATCCTCTCCCCATGGCCATTTAAATCACCAGCGTGATGTCATCAAACAATTAGTTTGGAAGGAACGGGCATACCCGCTCTCGCAAGCCCACCTGGGCCAGGTCCAGCTGGCACCACTGAATGTGTGTCTCTCCCCATCACGAAACCCTCCGGGGGCATCCCTCACATGGTGCAATAAAGCTGATACTCCTTGCTCTGTCCCCCAAAGCACTCCATGATGAGGTGACCCCTGTCTACCTCCGGGACCCCTCCTCAAGCCCTCTTTGCTCACTCACTGCTTCTGAATTTTGATTGAACTTCCCAAGCTCACTCCCATTTCAGAGCCTTCCGACTTGCCCTTTCCACATCTTTCCCCGTCGCTCAGGTCACCTATTTAGGAAGGTCCTCCCTGACCACCCTACCCTAAGTTGCCACCCTTTAATTCAGTACGTTATCTTATTTATAACCCTTATTACCACCTGAACTTACCTTGTTTGTCTTTTCTCTCCACTAAAGTTTAAACTCCATGAGATGACCCCTGTCTAGTCATGGTTACCCGTGCCCTTCCCAACATTTAGAAGAATTCTTGGCACCTAGGAAGATCTCAGTAAGTATTTGCTGCATATTGATAAACTGATTCATTTACAATAGTGAAAAAAATTTTAAGCACATAAATCCCCAATGATAGGGAAATGGTAAAACTAACATTTATTGATCCTTATTTGCCAAGTATTGTAGCAAACATGTTATTTGTTCACCCCACTTACACTGTATGGAACTCTAAGGGGTACTATTGTCCATTTTACAGATGAGGAAATACCCAGAGAGGTTAAGTCATCTGCCCAAAGCCACACAGAACCAAGTAAGTAAGTCAAGCCCAAGTCAGCTCCACAGGCCTACCGAGATCATCTAAAATACCAGGGATGGGGTTAGGAAACTTCACTTAGACCAATGAGCCCAGAAACATCCAAGAGCTGCTGCTCGCTGAGCTGATACAATTGAAAGAGTTTCTTATTTCACAGTTGGCTGCTGCTCTTCTTATTTGCTCTTCTCTTGGTCAAGAACTCTTTGGGGAGGAAGAATAGCAGGAACACAGGAACTAAGTTTCTATGAGTCTATCTTAACATCAGCATAAAAAGCCCCAAAATCTTTCCCTAAACTTCAGCCATTAGCCATTACAAATCTAATTCTCAAATAATACTTAATGGTATTATTATATTACTCACAATATAATGAAAAGTGAAAGAAACAAGATAGAAAACAATATCCTGCAGGAGCTCAATTTAGGGAGAAAAAAAAAGAAATTAAAAACACATTTGTATGTATCTAAAACGTTTCCAAAAAGACCAGAGGGAAAAACACATCAAAATGTTGGCAGTGTTTGGACTGGAGTGATTGGATTATGAGTGGTTTTTATATTCTTCTTTATACTCAGGTGTTCCCAATTGCTTTGCAACAATCATGTCCTTTTTAATGAGAGAAAAAAAAATCTACATCATTATGTTTTTTAAACGGTTGAAGATTTTAACGGCAATGAAAAACTGAGAGAATGTTAAACAGCCCAGATAAGCAGGATTCAGTTCAGTTCAGCCTCTGAGTCGTGTCCGACTCTTTGTGACCCCATGGACTGCAGCACTCCAGGCCACCTGTCCATCATCAACTCCCAGAGTTTACCCAAACTCATGTCCATTGAGTCGGTGATACCATCCAACCATCTCATCCTCTGTCATCCCCTTCTCCTCCTGCCTTCAATCTTTCCCAGCATCAGGGTCTTTTCAATGAGTCAGCTCTTTGCATCAGGTGGCCAAAGTATTGGAGTTTCAGCTTCAACATCAGTCCTTCCAGTGTACACTCAGGACTGATTTCCTTTAGGATGGACTAGTTTGATCTCCTTGCAGTCCAAGGGACTCTAAAGAGTTCTCCAACACCACAGTTCAAAGCAGGATGGGGGGACTGCAAATATGGTTTCTCCAGGATCAGGCTGAGACAAGCCTTGTGGGGAGAGACCTCAGGTTCTTATGCTGAGAAAAAGCATCAAGGGAAGTCACAAAGGAGGTGAGCACAGGACAGGCGGGATGGTGAGGGTCGGAGACAGGGCGGGTTATCCTCCAAGGGTTGGTCCTCTCCCCTGACACTGGAGGGAGGCTAAGCTCCAGGTCAGGGTAGAGTTTTAGGTTACTGTTTCCCAATTCCAATATAGAATGGGGATCCCCTACAATTCAACTAAATTTGACACTATCCACCCAGAGACAGCCTAAGATTCTACAATAAGGGTCTCGTTCTACAAGACTGCCCCCTACTCCCCAAGTTCAGACACCAATCAGACATCCAGCTTGTTACCTGTGCTTCTGACCAATAAGCATCCCATCACTCCCTCCTTGGACTTCAGATGCCAACTGCAAGCCCAGATGTCACCTGCACTTCATTAAAAAGCATGAAACACTGCCATTTTCAACACCATGAATGGCTCTAGAGAATATCATGCTAACTGAAGTAAGACAGAGAAAGACAAATATTATATGATATCACTTATACCTAAAAATAATACAAATGAATCTATTTACAAAGCAGAAACAAACTCACAGACAGAAGATAAACATATGGTTACCAAAGGGGAAAGACGGGGGAGAAAATAAATTAGGAGTATGGGATTAAAAGATATGCACTACTGTATATAAACGAGACAAACAACAAGAATTCACTGTGCAGCACAGGGGACTATAGTCAATATCTAGTAATGAACCTATTATGGTAAATAAATCGAAAAACAATATATCTATTACAATCACTTTGCTGTATACCTGAAACTAACACAAGTCAAGTGAAAGTCACTCAGTCATGTCCAACTCTTTGTGACCCCATGGACTGCATGGAATTCTCCAGGCCAGAATACTGGAGTGGGTAGCCTTTCCCTTTCCCAGGGATCTTCCCAACCCAGGGATCGAACCCAGGTCTCCCGCATTGCAGGCGGATTCTTTACCAGCTCAGCCACCAGGGAAGCCCAAGAATACTAGAGTGGGTAGCCTATCCCTTCTCCAGCAGATCTTCCTGACCCAGGAATTGAACCAGGGTCTCCTGCATTGCAGGCAAAGTCTTTAACAACTGAGCTATCAGGGAAGGACTCAAATACACTTTAATTTTAAAAAGGAGTCATGATTTCTTCAAAATGATGGAATGACATATCTCTGAGATTCTGACTTGGTATGTTATGATCAAAACCAAGGCTNCAGGCAAAGTCTTTAACAACTGAGCTATCAGGGAAGGACTCAAATACACTTTAATTTTAAAAAGGAGTCATGATTTCTTCAAAATGATGGAATGACATATCTCTGAGATTCTGACTTGGTATGTTATGATCAAAACCAAGGCTAGCAAAGATGATGTACCTCTGCACAATTTTGGTTCCTTATTCAAGGCCAACAATAACAATCTTCTATTCAAATTTACTTTTAAGCAGAGTTTACCTTTTGTTTTACTTGTACAGTTTGAATCTTTTTTTTTTTTTTTTGGCAAATGCTCATTAATTTCTACCTGGAAAACTGAGGAAGAGGCATATTCCTTTGGAATATCATTTTTCTCTTTTATGCATGTAAAATGAATCACTTGTAATAATTTGCAGGCAAAAGTGTTTGGGCTGGTGTGTGTGTTTCTGGGTGAGAAGAGTTCCATAGCTTTCCTGGGACTTGAAGGAGTCCATAACCTTGAAAAGTCACCACAGCTCCAGCTCTAATAATGGCTGAACCTAAAGGAAAGTGTCAGTGGCCTCTTCCTTTCTGACAGTCTTAATCCCTGAGCTCTCTGTTGTTGTTGCTATATAGGCACTCAGTCATGTCCAACTCTTTGCGACCCCATGGACTGTAGCCTGCCAGACTCCTCTATCCATGGAATTCTTCAGGCCAGAATACCGGAGTGGGTAACCTTGATCTCAGACTTCCAGCCTCCAAAGCTATGAGAAATAAATTTCCGTTGTTTAAAAGCCACCCAGGCTGTTGTACCCTGTTACAGCAGCCCAAACTGACAAGCCCAAGACTGATAATAAACATTTGTGCAAATGAGATTTAGCACAGCACAAGGGCATGAGAAAATANGAGTGGGTAACCTTGATCTCAGACTTCCAGCCTCCAAAGCTATGAGAAATAAATTTCCGTTGTTTAAAAGCCACCCAGGCTGTTGTACCCTGTTACAGCAGCCCAAACTGACAAGCCCAAGACTGATAATAAACATTTGTGCAAATGAGATTTAGCATAGCACAAGGGCATGAGAAAATATCCAGCTTGTTGGCAACAGTAAACACATAGAAACGACAGAAACAACGTTGAGACACCACTGTCCTGAATTCCGGGAAGATGAAGGGAAATGCCAGGCTGCTGGGCGACAGGCCCAGGTCTACTTAATCTCAAGGACTGCCAGCTCCCACCAAGCTCTGTGGCCAGAAGCATCCAAGTGGACCCTGAGACAGCAGGGCCCAGCCCGGATGCTGGGCAGGTGATCCTGGCCAGACCCTCCACCAAGAGGCTCCAACCACATCCATAGGTGTGGGGACAGGTCGGAACAGAGAGGCCAGCCCCCACAACAGACGAGCGTCCTGGAGAGAGCAGGTCCTGGCTGGTGTTCTGGAAGGTCCCGGCCAGCCCCCAGGTCTCTGCCCAGAGGCAAGTCTGCACTGTGCGGCTAGTGAGATACGACGCCCTCCCTCCGACGGCGCAGGAGCCCTTCAGCAGTGTGGTGGATGCTGTGACATCTCCCGTCAGGACTGCGGGTCCTTTCCTCCAGCTGCTCAGATGCTGTTGGCACTTGGCATGCAATGTCAGCCCCCCAGGGACTGCTTTAGCCACGCTGTCCACCTGGACCTACGTCATGACACCTTCCAGGGGCCAGTCTGTATCTAGGGTCTGCCAAAGAGGGAAGAGAAAAGCCTGGCCTCTTCGCCGCAGCTCAGGATAACTCTGGAAGACCCTCCAAGCTCTAGAGTTCTCCACCACCACCCCATGAGGTCATGTAAGGCCTTTGTTGAGATGCATCACAGCCCAACCTCTCTCTCTGCCCAATCCTGCTTCCTTCCCTTCCTTTCCCCGGTTGTTGATCCCAAGAGCACCCTCCCACCCTGGCATAAACATCCTGCACATTAATCCTTGTCTCCAAGTCTGTTTCTGGGAACCTGGTCTGCAATGCGCAGCCTCTCCCACCCCTGCAACAGCGTGGGAGGCCCAAGAGCGATATGGGAGGAAGGGCAGGTGTCCTGGGCACCAGGGGATAGAGGATGGGCTTGAGAGAGTCTGGACCTCAGCCACACCAGGACCAAGGGCAGGAGGAGGCGAGGCCTGCAGCCCAGCCCAGAGGATGTGACTCTGTCTTGGTCACGTGGCCCCCAAGCAGCTCCATAGCTTACTTGGGAAGACAGGGAGTGGGGAGGAGTGGGAAGGAACAGGGCTGAGTCTCAGCCAGGTGGCCTCAGAGATTTCATCTCGAGTCCATCTGTCAAATAGCATACAAACATGGGGAAAAAATTATTTTCATCAGATTGGAGTTTACGTCAATACCACACTAAGACTAGCTCTATATAATAAAGGGAGGTGGGAACAGAGACCCAGAGAGGTGAAGTGACTTACCCAAAGCCACCCAGCTTCCAGGTGTGAGAGTCTGGATTGAAAACAGGCTGTTGGACCTACAATCTACACCCTGAGTCATTTGGCCACACTGCCTCAGACAGCAAGCAAGGGCTGTTTCTAATCCATGCTACAGAGCCCAGAGAGGTAAAGAGGATTGGCCGGGATCACACAGCTTCTGGGTGACAGTCTCCAGGACAGAAGCATTTCCTTAGCAACTTTATACAAGCCTGGGACTGTGCCAGGGCCAGANTTTTCCAGGCAAGAATACTGGAGTGGGTTGCTATTTCCTACTCCAGCAATAAAAAGCCATTAAAACAGGGAGTGACATGGGCCCGGGCACCTTTCCCAAACCTTTGGCTTCAGTGTGAGAACTGGATTTGGGGAGGGAAGCACCACTGGGGAGCTCAGCTGGCAGATTAGTACCCTGGCACAGATCACGGATGACCTGAGTGTGGACTGAAACAGCAGCCGTGGAGGTGGAGGGAAGGAAATAGATTCCAGAAGTATTTTCCAGGTACATTCGCAGGTCTGAGTAATTTATCACAGACAAGGGCAGTTCCATGAAGTGAAAGGGCAGTTCCATGATGACTCGCATCTTTTTCACTCGTGAGCCAAGTGGAAAGGCGCACCATCCACTGACTTGGGGGCAGGGGTGGGGGAGGGATGGCTCGTCAGAAAATTGGGGAAGATGATCTAGAGTGCAGTTTCGGAAATAATGAATTCGAGGTCGTTCTGAAAGTGAAAGTTGCTTGGTTGTGTCCGACTCTTTGAGACCCCCATGGACTGTAACCCGCCAAGGTCCTCTGTGTATGGAATTCTCCAGGTCAGAATACTGGAGTGGGTAGCC
>SJYV01041481.1:1803342-1823698 GCA_006410875.1 Neotragus pygmaeus | reverse complement strand
TGGCCCCCAAGCAGCTCCATAGCTTACTTGGGAAGACAGGGAGTGGGGAGGAGTGGGAAGGAACAGGGCTGAGTCTCAGCCAGGTGGCCTCAGAGATTTCATCTCGAGTCCATCTGTCAAATAGCATACAAACATGGGGAAAAAATTATTTTCATCAGATTGGAGTTTACGTCAATACCACACTAAGACTAGCTCTATATAATAAAGGGAGGCGGGAACAGAGACCCAGAGAGGTGAAGTGACTTACCCAAAGCCACCCAGCTTCCAGGTGTGAGAGTCTGGATTGAAAACAGGCTGTTGGACCTACAATCTACACTCTGAGTCATTTGGCCACACTGCCTCAGACAGCAAGCAAGGGCTGTTTCTAATCCATGCTACAGAGCCCAGAGAGGTAAAGAGGATTGGCCGGGATCACACAGCTTCTGGGTGACAGTCTCCAGGACAGAAGCATTTCCTTAGCAACTTTATACAAGCCTGGGACTGTGCCAGGGCCAGACTGAAGGTTACACCTCCTAATCCTAAATGCTAACCTCCTAGGAGTGTGGTGAGACACGACTGTGGAGTCAGAACAGTATTTATGTTGAGGCAATCTTCCTGGACCACCTCCCCCTAAAGGGAGCCTGTAGTCTGAAGACAAGGCTCCTCCCTGAGACAACTACCTCCAGCACAGCTCAGCAAGTGTCACCTGCCTGCAGCAGAACCAAGGTCACAAACCGGTCACCTGGACCAGCACACACCAGCCAGCACCACCTGGACAACAACGGCCATCCCTGCCTCCATCCCCAAGCCCTTTTCCATCCCACCCCCAGGAAGTACATAGGGTTCCCAGGAGGAACTTCTGAATTCAGCCAGCCTCTTGCATGAAGGCACCCACTCCACCCAGGAAGGCACCTGGGCTCCCTGCTCTGCGCCGGATAGCCCATGCTGAGGCACAAACGTCTCCAAAGCTTGATCCTGGCTCTAGATGAAACCAAGGCTGTTAGCATGCTAATTAGTGAGTGGAGAGGCTGGGCATACAGACTGACAGCTAAGGAGCCCATCTCTCTGTTTCCTGCTGGGGTATTATTAATTCATTGCGCCTCTCCACTGGGGCCAGAGAGATGACACAGACTGGGAAAGTTCACATTTCAATTTGCAGCTGAGATGAGAGGAGGGGTTTGGGGAGAAGCGCCAGTCCTCAAGAGGCGAGGGCACAGTGTGGGAAAGCCTCCTCCACCCACCGACCATCTCCTACAGGAAGGAAAGCACATGTTACAGCGGCCCAATCATGGAGGGTGGCAGGAGCGTAGCTTGTAATTGACAAGCGACTGGAAACTACCATGGAGAGGGGACTGGGTGGACAAATTGTAGTCCTAAGGAAACTGCACCTAAGGAATACTATGCAGCATTAAAGAGACACTGTGGTATTCTTTCTAGAAATCGCCAAGGAAAGATATCCAACACAGAGTGTTGATTTTTAAAAAGCAAAATGCAGACCTGTATGTTATATGATTACATTGTCACCACAGAAACAAAGGGAGGGACAAATGTTCCCAGCTTCAGCACAGAAATAAGGGGCAGAGAGTCACCACAATGGATGGTGGCCAGGGAGCACTGAGATGAGGGGGAGGACCTCATCTTGACCTCAGCACACTCATGCCAAGTACGTCTGCCCATCCTACCCCACACCAAAGAGCATGCCAAGTATTTCTGTATGTTATTTCTGTACCCTAAGAACTCTAAGAGAGTTTACCCAATTCCTCCCTGCACTCTTTATAAATCTGGGGAGAGATACACAGCTCTCCCATCACTGAGATCAGCAGGTGATGAGCAGAACAGTGAGACGTGTACAGTGCTGCAGGGGGTCTGCACAGGGCAAGAGGTGGAGTAAGGAAGAGAAGCTANGAGACAACCCAGAGGGATGGTACTGGGAGGGAGGGGGGAGGGGGGTTCAGAATGCGGAACACGTGTATACCTGTGGCGGATTCATGTTGATATATTGCAAAACCAATACAATATTGTAAAGTAATTAACCTCCAATTAAAATAAATAAATTTATATTAAAAAATAATAAAATAAAGATAACAAAGAAACTAGCAAAAGGATTTAGGAGCCACATGCATCTGAGGACAATCAAAGCTAAAGCTTCATGAAATTATAAAGCTAGTCAGTGTATCAATATAATTTAGTTCATAAAAGTTAAAGCTTAAATTTATATAGATAGAAACTGTATCTAACAAAGGTAAAACTTAGTTACAAAAATTTCCCAGAGAAACTGTATCTAACAAAGGTAAAACTTAGTTACAAAAATTTCCCAGAATTATCTAGCAAATAATTCATCAGGGTTGCACATATGGACTTTTATTTAAAAATTAGAGGGATACATTTTAGAATGAGTATCTCTTCAGACTCATAGTGAGTTTCTATCTTTAGGGTAGCAATACCATTTAAAAAAAAAAAAAAAGAGCTGTAATTTGAGTGCCAATGTGTCTCTACTTCTGAGTAGGCTGCAATTTTGGAGAATGAACTTAAGGGAAGCAAACTTTCTCTTCTTAAATCTCTCAATTCTCCAATAGCCCCATCCCTATGAGCCACAGATGAGGCTACCCCTTCTCTCACAGCCCCTTTTCAACAATAAACACTGTTAGCTTCAACCCCTGTAAGCTAAGAAGTGAAGTGAAAGTCATTCAGTTGTGTCCAACTCTTTGCAACCCCATGGACTATACAGTCCATGTAATTCTCCAGGCCAGTTACTGGAGTGGGTAGTGGTTCACTTCTCCAGGGGATCTTCCCAACCCAGGGATTGAACCAAGTTCTCCTGCATTGCAGGAGGGTTCTTTACCAGTTGAGCTACCAGGGGTAATACCTAAATACATCCTGATCAAGATGGGAATTATATTTTTATCCTCATCAGCGTAGGACTTAGGAATTGATAGTTTTAAGTGCACCGGTTGGGGTTTTCTTCCTCTATTTCTTCCCAGAAATGCAGTTTCTTTCTACACCAGAATCTGTGCTCAGACCTCGGGTGTCTGACAGCTGATAGCAGGTACGTCTTCCTGAGGGCTGTCCCTCTAGGTCTATCCATGCTATGTAATGCTGTCAATCAGCTGACATCACACCTGCTTGAGGATAACTAATGTCTATCCCATGGACCAACTCAAAATTGCACAGAAAAACAAAGGGGGTCTGACACAAGCTTTCAGCAATGATTCAAACTGTTGCTTCCCCTCCCCGGGGACCAGCTCTACAGTTAATTCCTGAATTAACATGTATCCTCCCCTCTCAAAAAAAAATTCTACCTTGCTGTCTACTTCCACTCTTTCAACTTCCTAATCCAACTCTGTGTCATCCTGCACAAATATTTTGAGAGGTTATGGTAAGATGCCACTTCAGAGACTGAGGAGAGATCAACCATAAGGAACAGATTGAAACACTAAATCTGTAAAGTACGTTGTCTCCATAAACCCGTAGACCTATTTCAACTAATAGCTTCCAAATCTATGAAATAAAAGAAATTACATTATCCTCCCACTTGGGTACTTGGAGTCTATATTTAGGGCTTTAAAAAGACAATGAGTTCCTACAAACATAAAGCATTTAGCTAGTTCAAAGGACCAATCTTATTATAAAGAAAATCTCAGGGCAATTTGTAAATCTTTTTTAACTAAAAGTCAAAAAATTACTTCACAACAAATTCTTTATTGGAGCAAAACTCATCTTTTCATACCCAAGGTTCTGCATCTTTTTTCTAAACTTTATTTTACTCTTCTGAAAAAAGACTTATAAAATGTTTGTAACTTAAAATAACAAATATACTTAAGGAAAGAAAGTACTGTCTTTAAATTTTACTATTACATGTTTTTCTCCAGTAGAAACATATGAGCATACAAACAGAATAAGATAAAAAGATCTTCAATTTAATTCTATAAAATAATCTTCTTAATCTGAATTTATCTCTTTGGATGACATCTATTGTTCCTCTATTTTAAACAAAAAAATCATTTTTTGTAATAAACATGAAGTCTACATTAGCAGATAAATTCAAAATATCAGATTTATTTGATTTTTAAGATGTAAATATGGTTTACCAATGTATACATTAAATTTAATTATGTAAAATGTTATACTTTTATTTTATAGCATTTTTATGTGCTACTGGTATATCAATTTTCTTTAATCTGCCAAAGATCTAAATGGTCATTTCAAAGCCAAAATTTCCACAACTAAATAATATCTGTAACATGAAGACATTTCTATTACCAAGGTTTGCTGTTTCTGATTGACAGTTCCAGGGATTAACAATGTTCAGGTTCATGTTACCCAGCAGAGTTCTTAAGAGACAGCATGATTTTTTTTAAAGACTAAAACTAAAGCACTATGAACATTAACCAGTGAAGAAGATGAGAGCTTTTTAAATAGTAGAACTGTCAACTGAAACACTTTGGTAGAAGTGTTTGGGTAGAAAATAACATTCTACCAAGATGCTGTGATATTTTGTGCTAATATTTCACACCTAAGGTGTTGTTTTCTTCATGCAGAAGCAGCAATAGGTTGAAAAATAGACAACACAAACTAACACACTTTTTTTTTATATCTTAAGGCTTAGCTAATTTGCTGCATGGTGATTAATGCTCTAATCAAGATACTTGGGTTTGAGAATTAATCATTTCATCAACTGAATATATGTCAAAAAGAGAAACACTGGAATAATTAGACCTTATAAAATCACTGATTTTTCAAAGAAATTTATCTATCCCTCTTCCCCTTCCTGCTGAAGCTCCACTCTACTACTGAGTAGCTACAGGGTTCTGAGTAAATGCTTACTCTCTCTAGCCTTTTGTTTTCATTGCTTCAAATACAACATTAGAATCTGTGAACTGACTCATGTTGGCAGGAGCAGCAAAGTCAGTTGCAAAGGGTCATAGACCACAGGGAGGTAAATCACTGGCAGCCATTATTCAAAATCAGCCATACAGCCCCGAAGAATCAAAGAGAGGCAGATTGAATCCAGTTCTACCAGAAGTCAGAAGGAGATGGAAAGGGGAGGAAGGCAATAGATTTATGTGTCCTCATCTTTTATGAAAATAATTCTCAGAGCGGGGAGATAAGTTAAATAGGTTGAAGGGAAAGTCAGAAGTAGAAATGGAGCTTGGAGTCAACATATCCCAATTTCTGGAAGGAAACCACTTCACAGGACACCCAAACACATACACTAAAATAAGGCAGCTGCAGGAAAGTAAAACCAACAGTGGCAGCACAAGTGTAGCTTGCCAGAACATTCTGGTTCCTGTATAGTGTCAAAGTTCTCCAGTGGTTTCCATGCGCCCTAGAGAAGAATACAAGGGCCTAAGGTCACTGATGCTGTGGTCTAGTGAAAATATCCATGCAGAATTGCTGAGGTGTGAATGGGGGGAAGGAGCAGGTTGGAGGTCAGAAGAGAGGTAAAGAGAGGAGGAAAATCTTTAGCCAAGGATCTCAGAGCAGATAATTTGCAACACTAGCAAGACAAAAGCAAGTTCCCAACACAAGGATGGCCATGACTCTGCTGAGAAAAGTCAGCTCAGAGTAAACAAGCTTTAGATTGAAGAACTGGATGTCAGCAGGACAACAGGATCCAAATGAGTGTGCAAGAACCACATGTGTGTGTGCTAAGTCGCTTCAGTTGTGTCTAACTCTTTGGGACCCTGTGGACTGTAGCCCTGACAGGCTCTTATGTCCATGGGATTATCCAGGCAAGAATTCTGGAGTGGGTTGCCATGCCCTCCTCCAGGGGATCTTCCCAACCCAGGGATCTAATCTGCATCTCTTATGTCTCCTGCATTGGCAAGCAGGTTCTTTACCACTGGTGCCACCTGAGAAGTGGGTCCTAAGCCCTCTTTCTTCCAACAGCCTCCTGGTCACATGATGTCCCTAGCCTACCCCTTCCCACCAGCCACCAGAAGAACTAGAAAAGAGAGAGAAGACCCATAAGTTTGCACATATGTCTGTAAGAGATTTAAATGTAGGGGTTAGACTGAGATAAATATCCTAAATGGGAATAAATTTAGTTTTCTCTTGAACCGTTCTCATATTATAGCAATATATAAGTTTATAAGGAGAGGCAAACCAGTTATGACAGTAAGCACTTTGTTTTTGCACTTCTAAATGTAATATAAGATATTAAGATAACCCCATTATTTTGTTTCTTCTCTTCCAGTGTGTCTAAAATAATTAAGTAAAATTAACAAATAGATGAAACATGTTAAGTGTGTAGCACACTGTCTGTGACTTCTGAGACATCCAATAGATGGTAGCTTCCATTATTATCAGACAACTTCCTGATGTTCAAGCTGGTTTTAAAAAAGGCAGAGGAACCAGAGATCAAATTGCCAACATCCGCTGGATCATGGACAAAGCAAGAGAGTTCCAGAAAAACATCTACTTCTGCTTTATTGACTATGCCAAAGCCTTTGACTGTGTGGATCACAATAAACTGTGGAAAATTCTTCAAGAGATTGCAACACCAGACCACCTGACCTGCCTCTTGAGAAATCTGTATGCAGGTCAGGAAGCAACAGTTAGATCTGGACATGGAACAACAGACTGGTTCCAAACAGGAAAAGGAGTACGTCAAGGCTGTATATTGTCAGCCTACTTATTTAACTTATATGCAGAGTATATCATGAGAAACGCTGGACTGGAAGAAACACAACCTGAAATCAAGATTGCTGGGAGAAATATCAATAACCTCAGATATGCCTATGACACCACCCTTATGGCAAAAAGTGAAGAGGAACTAAAAAGTATCTTGATGAAAGTGAAAGAGGAGAGTGAAAAATTTGGCTTAAAGATCAACATTCAGAAAACGAAGATCATGGCATCCNGGGTGTCACTGCACCCCTGACTCATTTGCAGCCACTCATCCAGGTGAGCGAAGCGCAGTGCAGGGCAGTAAGGGAGATGGGAAGCCTTGACAGAACCGAAGCCGGAATCCCTGCGTGCTCCCGCAGCTCTGCCAGGCCCTCCATCTAATTGCCTGGTTGACCTTACCTGTGATATGATAGGTGACCCCTAGGCTGCCCCAGCCTATTTCCATAGCACTCTGTAAAAAGCTTCCGAGAGACCATGGCTGCACTACACAGAAATGACCACGAGAGGGCACCATAAAACAGGAAAATTACCTTGAGAAGGGAAAAGTGTGATAAATTGTGCAGCTGACACTAGGGGGCACCCCTTTTCCCATTTTCTTCAAAAAAAGGGGGGCGGGGGGCGGTCGGGATTGAATCCCTTTGTATCCTTACATGTCCAGGAGGCTGAACCTCTTCTGAAGGTAACCAGGCGAGGACCACGCTGGCAGGCCGGGCGGTGGGGAGGAGAGACTGGTTCATTTGTCCCTCAAAACGGACAAGACCCTGATGGTGCCATCAAGGGACACACAGTCTGGACTCGATACCTGGGCACATCAGGACTGAGCGCTGGGCTACAGGGCCACTCTCCTCCCCTGCGTCCTCCTCCCTGGCTTGCCCTTGAGAGGACGAACCAGGACAACAGAGGGTCACTTGACCCCACCGAGTGCTGGCTCCTGGCTCCATGCCCTAGGAAAGGTGACAAACTGCTGTCCCCTGGGGAAGCTGGCGGCTCAGAGAAGGAGCAGAGAGGAGGCGGGGAGTCAGCAGACACGGCGGGAGGGGCTGGGCGCCTGCAAGGGGACCGCACCGCCCACGTTCCCCAAGCCTGCCCTCCGAGGGATGCTTTCCCAGAACTGCCGGAAGGTCTGAAGAAGAAAAAAAATTCAGGGGAAGGAAAGTCACTAGAGAATAGACCTAGAAAGAAACTATCGTTTTATTTTTTTAATCCCTGGAGGGGACAGGTTAAAAAAAAAAAATCAAGGATATGTGCTGAAGTTCCCCCAAAGGGCCATCGTAAAGCCAGTCTCTAGGAGTCACCGGAACTGTGTCAGTTCTTGGGGGAAGGTGGAAAGCTCAGCATTCCAAGAAGGCAGGGCAGATGCTTGCAGGTCCCTTCTTGGCTCATGGTTTCCAAAGTGCTTTTGGCTAGTGATAAGGCAGTGTGTTGAAGGCTCGTGGTTTCTGTGTTCCACTGGCATATGTTCTGGTTTCTGAAAGCCTGTTATATATACTACCACCCTAAGAGCCTGCAATGCTTCGTTTTGAGTGAGGGGGTGGGACCCTGCACGGCTCCATGCCCAGGTGCCTTCGGGGCCGAGCTGGACTTCTAAACGCAGGACACCGCCCTGTCTGAGGCCATAGGGAGGGCTGGGGGTGGCAGTGACCTTCCTGTCCCTCCTCAAAGGACATGGATTTAAACAAAGATCATTCAACAAAGCACCTCTATTCAACTCAACAAAATGCTGCCCCATGCCCTTCTGGCAATGGCGTCCTACAGACTCTAGCATTCTAAGAACTAACCCCGAGGAGCCTGAGTTTTGCCAGCAAGTGGCACCGTGTGGAAGGATGTCCCCACTTAGCCTGACTGGTTTCTCCATGGTTCTGTAAGAGTTCAGAGAAATATTGGCCCTGTGACTTTAAAAATTCAGCCAGAAAGCGTCAAGGTTGAGATGTCTATTTTTTTTTTTTTTAAACAGAATTCATCACGGATGTTGAGTGTGGTGTGAAAGCTGGTGAGAATGCTGGTGGCGTGTCTGAATTACCGTCTCTCCCAATCTGGATGCCCAGCCCCGCCTCCCAGGATAGCACAGCTGCAGGGCTGTGGCTGGGATTTACAGGGCTGGGTCCTCCGAGCCTGTTCACTCAGCACAGTCCACTGACCTTGCCATCTGAAGAAGGGCTGATGGAACGCACTGGCAGCCGCCCAGCCCTCAGGACCTCAGTTTCCTCATCTGTAACCGAGGCAGCTGGAGCAGATGGTAATGACCACGAGGATGACGATAAAATGGCTGGTGTGCACTGGCTCTTTACCATGCGCTGGGCACTGTGTATTTCTTCATTTCACCACCTGAGAGCTGCTGGGGTCCACTGACATATGTGGTTGATCGCAACCCTGACTGCACCTTCTGCGCCCCAGACTTCAGCCAACTACTGTGCCCTGCTATAGACAGGGATGGCAAGACAAGGCTCTGAGAGGTGAGGAACCCGGTGTTAGGAGGGAAACAGCCAAGCCTGGGGCTAAGGACTTTACATGCTCTTCATAACAACTCAGAAAAGACCACTGTCCTCACCCACAACTTGGCAGAGGAAAATGAAGCTTTGAAAGCTAGAATATTTTTCCCAATATCCAATAACACATGGTTCAGTGTGATCGAAGGAAGAAGGCGTGAAGGAGGATGGTGCCCAAACGACCNAACTCAGAAAAGACCACTGTCCTCACCCACAACTTCGCAGAGGAAAATGAAGCTTTGAAAGCTAGAATATTTTTCCCAATATCCAATAACACATGGTTCAGTGTGATCGAAGGAAGAAGGCGTGAAGGAGGATGGTGCCCAAACGACCTGCAGCTTAACCCACCTGGGTTTTCACAGCCCATGAGGCTCCACACCCCAGGGGCTGACCCTGCTCTAGACTCAGAGCCCCTGGCTCCCCAAGCTCCCTGGACTAGACCCCACAACATATCTGGGGGCTGTCAGAGGCTGGGTGAGCATCAAGATCATAGTTATAACCACATCAACTGCACATGGAGCAGCCATCCATTCATTCACTCACTCATATATATTCACTGAGAGCTAGGGTGTCGGGCACTGTGCCCAGCCCTGCGACCGTGGAGGGGACCCGGCTACATGGCCCTTGTCGGGGAGGCAGCGAGCCACGTAGGGTGATGCGACCCAGAGTTACCTGAGGTCTAGTTTAGACCATGTGGCGAAGGTCAACCTCTCTGAGGAGGTTTCATTTTAGCTAACGTCAAGATGACAAGAATGGACCGACAATGTTAAGTTCTAGAGAAAGAACACTGCAGGCAGAGGGAGGAGCCAGGACAGAGATAAGCAGGCCCAGGCCTGGCCTGAAAGTGAGAGGTGAGTGAGACTACAGAGAGGAAAGGAAGAGAGTCAGAGGGAGGAAGCCAGAAGGCACCCCAAAACCAGGTGGTATGGTGCTTGGCGAGCCAGAGAAAGGAGCTCAGATTGTACTGACTACAAAGGGAAGTCATGGCACAGAACCCCGTGTGGGTTACACCTTTTATCAATGTCCCTGTCTGCTGTGTGAACAGACACATTCCAGATCACTGGGAAGCAGAGACGGGGGAAAGGCCAACAGGGAGGCCGCTGCAGTGGCTGGAGTGACAGTGATGCAAAGAGACTGGTGGCCGTGGGGATGGGCGAGTGCTCAGGCTGGGAATGTGTTTGGGAGGTGTCAGGGCTCGCCAGTTGATTGGAAGCAAGAGAAAGGGGAAGAAGAAAGAAAGGATCATGAGAGTTTTTGGCTTGAGCCACTGTGTAGATGTGGTGCCACCTACAGAAATGGGAGGGCTGAGGGGCTGTGGGGGCAGGAGAGGGTCGGGGGTTCTGTTTTAGCCATGTCGAGTTCTTGATGCCAGTTAGACCACAGTGTGGAGGTGCCAGGCTGCCATCTGGCTGCAAGAGTCTTAGGGAATCTACATTCAGGAGTCATCCCTATACACATGGACCTGGTTGAGGTCATTCAAGGAGGCTGTGTCGGCAGATGTAACGCCCAGAATAACCCTGGGGCTCAACAACATTTCAAGGACCTACATCAGTGTATGTGATCGAATAAATACAGCCAAAATTTACGACAGATCGGCAAGTTAAATATTATGAGTCTCCTCCACTCTACAAAACGCAGAGACGTTGCCGCCAGCCCCAGGTCCCACAGTTTACAAGTTGCATNAGGACCTACATCAGTGTATGTGATCGAATAAATACAGCCAAAATTTACGACAGATCGGCAAGTTAAATATTATGAGTCTCCTCCACTCTACAAAACGCAGAGACGTTGCCGCCAGCCCCAGGTCCCACAGTTTACAAGTTGCATTGCAAGGACCAACCCTACAGTAAGCCCCCTACATATGAATGAGCTCCATGCCAAGAGCACATTTGTGAGTCCTCAGTGTTCATAACTCCAACAAAGGTAGCCCAAGTAGCCAAATGAACACATCAGCTACACAGTACTATACTGTAACAGGTTTATAATACTTCTCACACAAATAAGATGTAAAAAACACACAAAAATATAAAACATTATTAATCTTATATATAGGACCTTGAAAAGTACAGTAGTACAGCATAACAGCTGGCATAGAGGGGCTGGCATCGAGCAAACAGGCAGGAAGAGTTACTGACTGGAGGAGGGAGAGGAGGCAGGAGATGGCAGAGCTGCAGGACCGTCAGCAATAGGAGACGGAGGGCAAGCTGCGGTTTCACTCATGCCTGCTGTTGATGGACCACAGGCTGCAGTGTGCAACCTGTTGCAATCTGAAGGTCCGTATTCAGGGGAGTTACTGTAGTTTGAACTGGGTTCCTGTCACTTGCCCGTGCTTGTTGTCACTGCAGGAGACACTAAAGCAGGTGGAACGCCTCCGTGGAACAAGACGGGCTTCGTTGAAGTCAGAGGGCCTGGTGTGACACCTCATTAGCTGCAAGATTCCGGACATCATCAGATGTACTTTCCCAGTGTGCAAATCACTTCTTTCCTTTTTTTTTTCATTTTGCAAATGTCTATTAAGAGTCTATTACATGCCAGGCACTGTGCTAAGTGATGGAGACACAATGGGCATCAGACAGACATCCCTGCTCTATACAGTCTGGTGGGGGAGACAGACATATAAACAGGCAATTGCAATGTAGTGCAATAAGTACTATGATTATGGAAATACCTCTTCTGTCTTCATAGAATAAGTTGCAGCAACCTACGCAGACTTGAAACTTGCACACAATTTCCTTTCTTCCACCTCCATGTGCAATAATAGTCCCATATGAGATGTTTCCACTCTTTATAACAGTACCTATGATTTCCACTGGAATAAATAACATGCACAGCATATAGCCAGTGTTCCATCACTAGGGGCAGTGGCTATGAAGACTTGGGTTCTTTGACCTGATACCACCTCTGACTGTGCGGCTCGTTTTTTCCTTCTGTAAATTAGGAATAACAGTAGCTGGTTCATGGGGTCATAGTGAGGGTCAGATGAGATAGTATGTATGAAAACATCTTGGAAGCTGGAGGGAACTATATTAAAGCATTAGTAACACATGGTTTCACGCCCACTCGTTAGAGCTATAAAATAGTGTTAACCAAAAGGTCTCATAACCTGTACACTGGGCCAGAGGAAATTTTTGAATAGGTTCTTTGGGAAATAAAATCCTACACAAGAAAATCTGCTTCATCCAAATCACCTACAGTCTGTCCTCAGGAAAACGGATATCTTTTCCTTGAAGTCTCCTCCTACCCTTCCAACGTCCCCTCCCAGCATCTGGCTCCCCCAGGCAAGACCAAAAATGCATGCTGGAAACTGCCCAGGTTGGTTTCTAGTCAGCTTCGTGCATCACCAGAGTCCAGAGTCAGTGCCAAGAAGGCGGGATTGGTAAAAGCTGGTGGTGTGTGTGATGTGGGCTGTCAGCTGTGTGGGCGGTGGCCAGGGCCTAGGAAGGGGCTGAAGCTGGGGGAGGAACAGAAAGCGGGCACGGCCACCAACAGGGAATCCTTCCTGATTTCCTACTACAGCAAATGTATGCCCTGCAAACAGACCAGGCTGCCCCGTCCTGGTGCCAGCAGGAGCCTGTCTGTGAGATTTAAGTCAGGACAAGAGAGAAGAGAAGGCTCCATTTCTCCAAGGTGCACCATAGACACAGGGTCTTGAGCAGCCCTGGGGGAGGGCAGGGAACAGATTCCCCACTTCCTCTGCTGATGGTTCAACTGGAGGGCCTTGTACAGTCAACAACCTGCACAACCGCACAGCTGACCCAGAGAACTCAGCTGCTTCTTTCCCTGGAAGCTAGCTGATTGGAAGAGGTATCAATTCCTTTCGGTGCATATCTCTCATCATTCATTCAACAAACAGTTATTATGAGCCGACTACACATGGGACATTATTCTATACACTGAAAATAAACAAAGTCCCCACTTTCAAGAAGCTTACCTTTCAGTCCAGGGAGACAGACATACACAAATACGTGTGTGTATGTGTGTACATGTGTCTCTATGTGTTTGTATGTGCGCTTATGTGCATAATGTGTGTTGGAAAAACAATAGTAAAGGCTATGATGAAAACTAAAGCATAATAAAGAGATAGGGTGACTCTGGGGAGGCAACTCTATAAAGAGGGGTCAGGAAGGGCTCTCTGAGCAGAGTGCTCAGTGGAGAGAGGGCTGAATCGATCAGATCTGTAGGGAAAGAGTACTCCAGGCAGAGGGAACAGCCAGGGCGAGCAGCCTGCAGTGAGGTGGGGTCAAGGAAAGGCCTGAGAAAACACAGTTGGAGCAGACGAAGGGAGGAGAGATTCAGAGATGAAGCCAAAGATGCCCATGTGTCTTTGTTGGGGAGAAGTCAAGGTCAAGGTCCAGGAGGGAGGTCGGGCAGAGCCAGGTAGACTGTGCTAAGGACTGGGGTTTGCTCTGTGGGCTGAGAAGCCACGAGAAGGTTCTGAGCAGAGGACCAATGACTCTTCCATGGAAACTCTATGCACTATCTTTCCAACTCCTTTGTAAATCATTTTTTTAAAGAACAAAAAGGACCCTTCACTGCAGTGGGGGTGACTCCAGCAGGAGTCACCTAGTCCACTAGGCTCCAGCAGGGAGGCTGGTTAAGAGGGGGTTGCAGTTACCGTCCGGGGAAAGTTACTCAAACTTTCTGTGGCTCAACAGCAAATCAGGGGCTATTAACAGTACCAGCCTTATTCAATTAAAAGGTTTAAATGAATAAAGTGTTTAGAACAGTGCTGGGTAGCTAGTAAGTACCACGTAAGTATTTATGGAATAAAAAAATTAAAATTAATTTTCAATTTTATTAAATTAGTTAATTTGACTAATAAATTAATGCTGGACCAGAGAGACAGTGGGAGACAGAAATGTGATCTGCTACATTTTCCAGGGGAAGTCACCAGGGATTGGCAAGCATCGGGTCTCAGTGTGAGAGAAATCTAGACAATTCCGACATTTCTGGTCTCCGCCACAGAAAGAGTATAGGTTCCATTGACTGAGATAGGGAAGAACATAGGAGAAGCAGGTTTGGGGGAAAGTTGACATTTTGCCATTGGACGTCCTGGCCTTGAGATGCCTACAGACACACGAGAAGATGCTAAGTGGTTAGCATTTAAAATCAGGGAAGGAGGACTTCCCTGTTGGTCCAATGGTTAAGACTCTGTACTCCCTATGCAGAGGGCCTGGGTTTGATCCCTGGTCACGGAACTAGATCCCACAGGCCACAACAAAAGATCCTGTGTGTTACAACTGAGACCTGGCGCAGCCAAATAAATAAATATTTTTAAAGGTAAAAAGAATTAAAAATAAATTTAGAAAATTCAGGGGTGGGGTCCTGGCTGCAGACAGACATTTGGGATTCACCAGTGTATTATGGTAACTAAGGGCTGGGGGCTGGAAGAGATCACCAGGGAATAGTATTGGGAAGGGGGATGGAGCCCTGGGCCCTTCAGTGTTTAGAGATTGGGAAAAGGAAGAGGAAACTAGTCAAAGAGACTAAAGAGCAACTGGCCAAGGTGGAAAGAGAAAAGGTTCAGAGAGAATGGCAATGATCAAATGCTGCTTCTGCTGCCACTGTCATCAAAGAAGATGGACATGGAGAATTGTCCACTGGACTTAGCAAAGTGGAGGACCACACAAGCATGGTAAGAGCTTTGTTTGGGACAAAAGCCTGATTGGAATGGGTTCCAGAGGGGACTAACTGTAGGAGAAAAATGAGAGGCAGAGAGTACTGACAAAGAGGCTCATCATGCTTGACACGGGCACGGAACCTCCACGCAGAGCGTGACGAGGGGCGAGTCCACAGAAACAAGAGGGACAGCCTGGAAGGGGCCTAGATGCAGAGGGTAGCCACTGCAGACCAGAGCTCACGCCAGCCTCTTTGATTGCTGCTATCTTCCCATGAAGTGGGAAGTAACTGTGGTCATGAGCTAAGAATAAGCTGGCTTATAAGGAGATGTTGGGGTTTGAGTATAAAGGAAAGAGTATGTGAAATCATCTCTAAAAGAGTATAAGGGTGGATAAAAAAGGAAAACTAGTGAGATTTCATAAAGGAAATCAGTCCTGAATATTCCCTGGAAGGACTGATGCTGAAGNAGGAGATGTTGGGGTTTGAGTATAAAGGAAAGAGTATGTGAAATCATCTCTAAAAGAGTATAAGGGTGGATAAAAAAGGAAAACTAGTGAGATTTCATAAAGGAAATCAGTCCTGAATATTCCCTGGAAGGACTGATGCTGAAGCTCCAATGCTTTGGCCACCTGATGCAAAGAACTGACTCACTGGAAAAGACCCTGATGCTGGGAAAGATTGAAGGCAGAAGGATAAGAGAGTGACAGAGGATGAGACAGTTGGATGGCATCAGCGACTCTATAGACATGAGTTTGAGCAAGCTCCAGGAGTTGGTGACAGAGAGGGAAGCCTGGTGTGCTGTAGTCCATGGGGTCACAAAGAGTCGGACATGACTAAGAGACTGAACTGACCTGAGTGAGATTTCTGGGCGGGACTAAGGATGGACTTGGTGAGGGGGTCACAAATTTACAGAAAAACCAGTGAGCAAGGCTGTGAGTTATGCTATAGTAATGTTTGACTGTCCAAGTGCAGGTGAAGAAGAGATGGCAAGCAAGATTGAAGCAGGGTTGGGGTTTTGCCAGACCCATATAATGGAACACCAGAGGGAAAAGGAAGTTGAGAGTGAAAACAAGGAAGTGACCATAACGATGGAGAAGCATGAAGCAGGCTACTTACCAGCTTGGGAGGCATCCAGCACCCCAGCCCTTGGCTGCTGATTGGCTCTACCTTGGAAGCTGGCAGGAGGAAGTCTTGAGAAGGCAGGAAACCTCAAGTGCAATGTCACTATTTTTCTCTGGAGAGCATTTTTGGTGCGTACAATGGAATTTAATTTGATAAGATGGGAAGTGAGGATATGCTTGGGGAAGGGGCAGTGACCAAGTCATAGGATCAACTGTCTGTGGATGCCAGTGAGATTAACGAATCTGGGGACTGGAACACCAGAGGGGGGGAATCAGACAGAAAAGAAAGGGTAGTCAAGCAGTAGGACGCTTGAAATTGAGATCATGGAGCAGTGCAGGTACGACATGGTCCACACTGACCAAGGAAATGAGGCCAGCCGAAAGTGTCGCGTTAACCTCAAGTAGAAGAGGTTAAGGAACCAAGAGGCCAGGGTACAAGAAGGGTCATCTAAGTGGATATGGAACTAACCAAGAACTGCTGACAGGAGAAAAGATGGGGAGAGAGGCAGTAAGCAAGAGCTAAAACCTTCCTGGGATGAAGGAGAGTGCCTGGGAGTCTGCAGATAGATGCACAGGAAAGGAGTAGCTGGTGGTGGTGTCTGATGCCATGAGCTCCAAACTGGCATTTTAGTACAGGCGTGAGGAATAACAGTCTGGAAGCAACAATGGCAAGCAGGGAGACACCTACTCCACCTCCAGGCTGCAGTGTGGGAGGGAAGACAGCCACCATATGATACAGCTGCAGATCGAGTAGCGCTCCTCGGGGAGAGGCAGGGTCCAAGCAGAACAGGAAGCAAAGGGAATGTCCAGAGAAGGCTCCTGGCTGATGGAACATGAGTCCTAGCCAGCACGATATCAGGGTTTGGGAAGTGGGGAAGGAACGGGAAGTGGGTCAGACTAAGGCATGCACAGAGCCTTTCAGGGAGGGAGTTTGTGGTGAGGACAAAGGCTTAGTGGTATTAACCACGGAGATCTCCCAACAGGCTGCAGTGATGGCTGTGAGTGTTGGGGAGCAGGGAGTCTGGGGCCATGCCACTGTCTCTATCACCTCCCATTGTCTCTGCAACACACTCCAACTGGGTCCTGTCCCCATCATCCTCCTGAAACTGTTCCCATGAAGGCCACCTCTGTATTGCCAAAACCCACGGATTCCTTCTCCATCCTCATTTTATTTGACCTTTTAGAAAATCTTACACAGATGAAGACTCCTTCCTTCTGAACACACTCTTCTTTTCACTTCTTTGCCCCTGTATCCTCTGGCTTTTTGCCTACCACCCTGGCCACTCTTTCTGACTTCTCTGGTGAGCTCCTCCTCTACCATTACTCTTAAAGGCTAATATGTCCCCAAGCTATCGGTATGCTGCCCTATTTCACCTTTTCATGGGTTTGCCCTGATGAAAGCACAGTCTCTCCTGACTCCTACTGCCACTCCATCCTCCAACTACCAAACCTAAGACTTATTCACATATTCCCAGCCATGGTGAAGTGACTTTTTCAGTGAGTATTGTAGGAATTCTTGAGTTAGGTCATATGGTAGGTATTGAATGACATGTAGAATGTGCAAGACAAGACTCTGTCCTCAAGCTGTTCAGCATCCTCCTAAGAAGACACAATGGAAGTGCATAAAAGTATAGTACTTCTGATTATGAAAAAAAAAATCAACTAGCAGAGTTGCATGTCACCCTGTTTATTTAACTTATATGCAAAGTACATCATGAGAAATGCTGGACTGGAAGAAACACAAGCTGGAATCAAGATTGCCGGGAGAAATATCAATAACCTCAGATATGCAGATGACACCACCCTTATGGCAGAAAGTGAAGAGGAGCTAAAAAGCCTCTTGATGAAAGTGAAAGAGGAGAGTGAAAAAGTTGGCTTAAACTTCAAGATTCAGAAAACTAAGATCCGGTCCCATTAAATGGGAAATAGATGGGGAAACAGTGGCAGACTTTATTTTTTGGGGCTCCAAAATCACTGCAGATGGTGACTGCAGCCATGAAATTAGAAGACGCTTACTCCTTGGAAGAAAAGTTATGACCAACCTAGATAGTATATTCAAAAGCAGACACATTACTTTGCCGACTAAGGTCCGTCTAGTCAAGGCTATGGTTTTTCCAGTAGTCATGTATGGATGTGAGAGTTGGACTCTGAAGAAAGCTGAGTGCTGAAGAATTAATGCTTTTGAACTGTGGTGTTGGAGAAGTCTCTTGAGAGTTCTTTGGACTGCAAGGAGATCCAGTCAGTCCATTCTGAAGGAGATAAACCCTGGGATTTCTTTGGAAGGAATGATGCTAAAGCTGAAACTCCAGTACTTTGGCCACCTCATGGGAAGAGTTTACTCATTGGAAAAGATTCTGATGCTGGGAGGGATTGGGGGCAGGAGGAGAAGGGGACGACCGAGGATGAGATGGCTGGATGGCATTACAGACTCGATGGACGTGAGTCTGAGTGAACTCTGAGAGATGGTAATGAACATGGAGGCCTGGCGTGCTGCAATTCATGGGGTCGCAAAGAGTTTGACACGACTGAGTGACTGAATTGAACTGAACTGAACTGAGAGTTGGACCATATTCAAATGGTCATCGACTTTCTCCTACTCAATTTTCAAAGCCATGATGAGATGATTCACCACCTATAAGGCCACCCTGGGAATCAGACCCAAGTCTCTCATCCCCTAGGCCAGTGCTCTCACCATGACACCTCAGTGGGTGGTTGAGATCAGCAGTTAAGTACCATGAGACCTAAAATAAAAGGCACTGTGCCTTTGAAGTTAGAGCATGTATTCTAAAACCAGACTTCCAGGGTACAAATCACTAATGAACCTCAAACCACAGTTAGAACGCCATAATAGTTATCTGGGGAGAATCACTTAACTTCCCAGTGCCTTGTCAGTTAAATGTGGACAATAATTGTACTATCTCATAGTAAGGATGAGGAGTCACATGAGTTAACACAGGTAAGATGCTTAGAATGTCGCTGGCACTTAAAGAGCTATGTGAGGTTTTAAATGCTAACACACTGGTAAGTGATCAACAGGAAAGAAGATCTGTTAAATGCTGGTTACCCAGTTCCTCTCTGAACCCCGGAGCCTGGCACATGTCACCGAATGAATGAGCTAACAAACATTTAACATCTATAGGGAAACACCACCAGGGATCACCTTCATCTGTCCCCATTTGCACCATCCAGGATGTCCATCAAAACCAGAGAGGAAAATTCCACCATAACCAGCACTATCAAGAAAACACCTAGTCTAACATCTACTAACTCAGTCCAAGGCAAGAGGAGATAAAGATCTACAAACCTCAGGACATATATTAATAAACAGGTAGAATAAACACTGGCATCAGAAGGACAAATCAAAGTCCCTGGGTGGGATGTAAATCTGGTGTCACTGAGAATTAAATGACATACTATCTTCCTTTAATTTATAACTCCAAGGTATAAAATCCCAGTTCTCAATAACATCAGTCAGGGTAAACATGGCCCAAGACAGAACATAAATCCTTTGACTCTACACAAAAAGAAACAAATTCGGGGTGGGAAGGAGGGAGAGGTTGGAATCTTGGTCAATCTCTTCTATCCACTGAACACTTGCCCCAAATAAAATCATTCACTCAATAATATACCAGAAAGAGGTGGGTTAGCAGCAATTCCGGAGGGAAAAACGAGATAGGTGCTTCACATTTTGATAGATCCATGGTTTACAGAGCTCTTCTTTTCAGGAAAGCCTGGGGTGTGAATCAGACCCCAGGTCCTGACGTTCAGGCTCTTGGTAAACTAGATGCGCTTGGGAGGGGAAGGGGGCGTGGGAAGAGTGGGGAGCGGCTCTCGGGAAGTCCTTAGACCTCCGTGAGGTTCCAGGAGACTGTGGCTGGTTAGTGAGATGGATCGGGTCTGACCTCGGAGGCCTACCTCGGAAGGTCAAGCCCCTCTTTCGGCCGCAGCCGAGATCCGCCGTCTGCCTCGCTGGGCCCATCCTTTCCCACGCGACCCCACGCTCCCTCGGCTCCTCCCTGGCCGGTGCGCCCCGCTCCCACCCGCCACCCCGGTACTCACTCCCACTCCTTGCGCCGCGCCTGCGGGGTGCTCTGCATCTTGTGCGCCTCGTGGGCCTTGATGATGTCCCGCTGCTCGATGAGACCCCCGCGCCGCCGCTTCATCACCTCGGGGCTCACCGGCAGGAAGGCGCTGGAGCCGCCCTCCCAGCCCGGGCCCTCGCCCTCCTGCACCGGGAAGAAGTTGTCGAAGCCGCCGGCGGCGCGCGGGGAGGCCGGCGGCATGCCCGCCTCGTCCGAGGCGTCGGCCTCGAGCAGGGCGCACTGCTGGGGCCGCCATGCCTCCTCCTCGGGCAGGGCCAGGACGTGGCGGCGGCGGCGGCGGCCCGCGGCCTCGGGCTCAGGGCTCCCGCCCGCGGCCGGGCAGAGGGCGGGCTGGGGCAGCCTGTGGCCGGGGCTCAGTCCACGCATCTCGGGCACCATCACAGAACATTGCTCTGCACCGGGAGGTGGGAGAGAGATA
>SJYV01041481.1:1766009-1803138 GCA_006410875.1 Neotragus pygmaeus | reverse complement strand
AGCAGGGAGGGGAGGGGTGGGCACGAGGGAGATAGAGAAGAGAAAGAGGTTAATGACGTTGTCCTCTGGGGCAAGGCGTCTGGCCTGGCCCAGAAACTGGCACACAGTTTTCTCAATAATGATTGTGGCACTCCGGAGAACCCACCCTGGAGCAGGCTGTGTGCCAGGTGCTGGCAATAAATGATGGTTGAACTTGGGAGCATCCACTGTGGACCGCGCTGTGTGCCAGGTGCTGGGTGTCTAGAGTTAAGAGAAGCAGGTTTGATTTTTGCCCGGTGAACTTCAGTCTGGCAGACAGCAGAAGTTAAAGGCATAATTATAGGCAACTGTGATCGATGTCTCAGGGTGCTGAGAGAAAGATGCCAGAGGCTGTCCTTCTCAGCCCCACCTTGACAGCTAGCCAGCCATCCCAGCCTGTCTGTGGTGAAAGAATCTCCTTACCCCTCTCCCCAGGGACCCAGCTTTGCTGGGGAACCCATCCACCACCTGCTCCCCTAACTCATACTCTCTCTGGTGGTGCACATTATTGATGAAAACTGGGTCCCCCAGACCGTTCCTTCCTCACTTTCTTATGGTCATTCGAGCAGGGTCTGCGGAGCATGTGTGGAATCAGGTGCGCTGGCCGGCTCCCTTGAGCCTGGTTTTCCTCTTCCATGTGAAGGAAGATGTGGCCGGATTTGCCCCTGTGAGACACTCTTTCAATCAACACCGACAGGGCTAACCATGAGTCTGGCACTGGGCACGCCAAGATGAGCTGGATTTAGTCCACATCCTCCTCCTTGGAGGAAGAGGATGAACATGAATTTGACCACACAGCCTGATGCGCTGTGATTGAAGTGGGCCTGATGGCTGTGTGAGCTCATGTGCGGGTCCCCTCAGCCCACTTGCGGGCTTTGTGGAGGAAGGGACTCTCAGGCTGGGTGTAAGTGGGGTTTGCCAGGTGAGGAAAAGGAGAAGATTACTGGCAAAAGAGATAGCATGCGCAGAGAAGATTTAGGGAACCTGAAGGACTTAGAAAGAGTTCCCATGGCAAGTGTGAGGTCCGAGGGACAATCCTGAATTGAGAGAACTTGAACTTACCAGCCCTTCCAGACCTCTACCTCCTGTTTCCCTCCCAGCCAAGAGCCTAACACTGGTGATTCCCAGCCTCTTCTCCACCCACGTTCCAAATCACACCCCTAGTGACACCGCTGGCACAAACACGCCCCCGTGGCTCCAAAAACTGGGAGGAGCCCAGGTATCTACATCACTAATCCAGGGCTTAGTGAGCACCTATGATGAACTGAGGGCTAGGCTGGGCCCCCAGGGGAGGCATCTTCCCAGACCCTGCTCTACCTTCCACAGTCTGGACTGCATACCAAATCGCAAATCATAAAAACTGAGATATTAAAATGGTCAGAAAGAATCTTCATGGTCGAGCCATATCATTTTACAGGTGAGGTCCAGAGAGATAAAGAGTCTTGCTCAGACTAGTCACACTAGAAATAAAAGAGCTGGGAAGGGGCTCAGGTTTTAAATTTAACTCACAGGTTTTTCCACTATACTGATCACACTGCCTCTACCCCATGAAGCAGAATCCATAAATGCCCCTTTGAGGAAGCAAAGGTAGAAAAGGCAGAATGGGGATTTCCCTGGCAATCCAGTGGTTAAGACTCCGTGCTTCCACTACAGAGGGGGGTGGGTTCTATTCCTGGTTGGGGAACTAAGATTCCACGTGCCTCAAGGTGCAGCCAAAAAAAAAAAAAAAAAAGGCAGGATGATTTTAATGCATCAAACCTGATATGAGTGTCAAATAGACCCTGACCTCCCTGAGGAGTGGGCCAGAGGTATCTTCCTCATTTGTCTCCTGCATTTTGAGCACTTGGACTGGTCATCCCAGCCCTGCCACACACCCAACAGCCCAGAGATACAGGGCAGGAGGCCCTGGGAACGCACTGACAGCCTTAGATACACAGCCACCAAGCTCGGCCAAGAGGGCAAGGGCGGGGGAGATAAAGGGTCCCAGATAAGCTTGCAGGAGAGGAGAAATGAAGGGGAAAATCCATTTCCAATCCTGCACACAGTTGGGTGGGTCCCTAGAAAGAGTGATTCATGTTCCTCACGTTGTCATCCTGTCTCAACTCTGCTTGATGGATTTTAAATTTATCCTTCATTTCTACAACGTTTAAATGTCTCTCCCCCACCACACACATGCACACACTCCTCCCCGGCTGCTCCCTCTCTCTCCGCAGGCTTTAGCACCACCAGAAGCCCAAGCAGCCTCGGGTTCTCCGCAGCCGAGAGAACCTTCCTCATGTCCCCACTTGGCAGAGGCTCCCGGACCACCCTCCCAGCTCCCACCAGGGACCTGGCCCCTTGTCTCTGATTCCTGGCCCACCCTCTCCCTCCTCACTGGATTCCCCCTTCCCAGACACTCTGCCAAGTTGAGTCACATCTTTTGCCAAAATTACAGCAGCAATAATATGCACCACAGAGCTCCTGCTTCAACGGAATCAATTTTACGAATATCAAAACATGAAATTATCTCATCTTTCCTTTAAGAATTCCTGTTAAACAAACCTTCTATTATTGATATAAATGTTCATCATGGGAATCTGTCACCCCCACTGCCTGCCAAGCTGGCCAGTCCCCAGGTCTGGCTATCATTGAGCTGAGAAAACATCTTTTATCTCAGGAAATTTAGACGAGACAGAGTCTGCATCTTCCAGGGAAGGACATTTGAATCTACTCTATACTTAGCTTTTCTCCCAGCCCCCCAATTCTGGCATTCTTTAAATATCTGGAGATCAGAGATCTTGTCTGGATTTATCTTTATATATCCAGACCCTAGTACTAAGTTCCTTACACAGGCGACTGTTGTGGTGGTCACTGATGAGGGCTTCCTTCGTGGCTCAAACAGGAAAGAATCTGCCCGCAACACAGGAGCCCTGGGTTCAGTCTCTGGGTCGGGAAGATTCCCTGGAGAAGAGAATGGCAACCCACTCCAGTGTTCCTGCCTGGAGAACTCTGTGGACAGAGGAGCTTGGTGGGCTACAGTCCACGAGGTCACGTGGTGGTCACTGATAACTGTTAGTCAAATAATCTGGTTATAATCCCCATCCCAGGCACATGGTAAGATGTACATCCTGGCCCCCCGTGGATCATGTGAGCTTGCTGACCTGTGAGTTGCAAGTGGAGGATGTACGTCATTTCAAGGCTAAGCACTTAAAGCCAGTGTGAGACCTCTAGATCTAGAAGGACAGGTACATTTTCTGTAAAAGGACCAGATAGTAATTATTTCAGACATTGCAGGCCATGTAATCTTTCTCGCAAATACTCAAATTCTGCGGTTGTAGCCTGAAGCAACCAGACAATATGTAAATGAATGTGTGTGACTGGGTTCTGATAAAACTTTATTGATGAACTTTTGTAAACTTTGCCCTTTCAACTGGACCTTTTGGACACCATCATGGCCACTTAGGCTGTGTCCACAAGTTCTATAGAGCAGCAGAAATAAAGAGACGATAGAGACCCACAAAACAGAATGGAGGGTGGACACATCAGGTGAGAAGCTTCCTGCGGGCAAAGTTTCTGTCCTGTGGGCCCACCCCCAGTCTCTAGGGGAAGGAAAACAGGCCCTGCTGCTCCGCAATAATGGCTCAGGAATGAGCTCATGGAAGCCCCGAGGACACCTATCTTACTCCTCTACACTTGGCTTCCACTTACTTCTCTTCTTTTTCTTTGTTGGTTTGACTAATATGCAAGGTGGTGGTGGTGGTGGTTTAGTCGCTAAGTCGTATCCGATTCTTGTGATCCCATGGACTGTAGCCCGCCAGGCTCCTTTGTCCATGGGATCCTCCAGGCAAGAATACTGGAGTGGGTTGCCATTTCCTTCTCCAGGGGATCTTCCCGACCCAGGAAGGTATGCAAGATATGGGATCTTAAATTATGGTGATCCTGAGGAGGAAGAAGGTTTAGGCACACATTTGTAATCCAGCAGCCCCATTAAACTTGTCTCCCCTTGTTTGTCAGGCCACATAGGGAAGCAGACTAAGGGTTGTCCTTTCCATTCCTACCCCTAAGCACCATGCACTGATGAAGATGCTCGAGCCAGTGGTCCACACTCCTGCCTGCCTCTGAAACCTTCTCCCGTCTCTCCCCGCAGAGCCAAAGTCAAGATCTTCCTCCCAAAAGGAGAAAACTCTTTGGACGATCAAGAGCTTTAATTTTAGGGGCTTCCCTGGTAGTTCTGCGGCTAAGACTCCACACTTCCAATGCAGGGGGGCAAAAGTTCAATCTCTGGTCGGAGAAACAGATCGCACATACCGAGTGGTATGGCAAAAATAAATAAATATATATTTTAAAAATATATGCATATACTTTTTTAAAGAGCTTTAATTTTAACCATCTGTCTTTGATTGCTTTAGTAATAATGGCCCATGCATCCCCTTGGCATGTCCTTGCCTCTCAGACCCAACAAGTGAGTCCACCGTGTTGAAGGCATGCATCATCCTTTCATTGGGTTCATGTCCATTCCACTCCCACCCCTTACTTTCTGATTCTTCCAGAACATGAACATCTTCCAGTCACTTTCCGAGAAACAGATACATCAAGAAGTCAACAAAGTCACAATGCTCTTGTGAACGTATTGCCTTCAAACCCTGAAAGTTTTGAGTTGAGCAAGGAGGAAGAAGTCAGCCCTGGATACACCACCAAGCAGCACAGGCTGGGAAATGAAGCTGATGGGCAGAAAAGGTGACTGGGAGGCACACAAATATCCCTCAGCTGGACCTGAGATACCCAAGCCCCACACCCTTTGTCTGCCCTGGGCAGGGAGAGGGCAGAAGGGTCCCCATCTCAACCGTAAGGAATGACCTCACAAGAGGAAAGCACTTTTAAAAATACTACACAACTAAGATACAATTCTGAGTTCTTTTCTAAAAATGATGCTCTAGAGAAGAGAATTGACATATTTAATGGGCTTCCTGTCCAGAGAAACAAAAGGCAGGGAATGACCCTACTCCTCATCCTCACCCACCTACTCAGAGAGGAATATTCCTGGTACAGTGATAGATATTCATCTAGGGATTCTTATCTGAGCCAGCTTGCTACCCAACCACAAAGGAGGAGTAAAAGCTGGATTGTTCACTTGTAGTAACCTCCCAGGGTTGTGATTCTCAAGCTTTAGTATATATCAGAGGCATCTACATTGCTGATTTTAAAATGCAGCTTCCTGGGACCTTCCTCCAGAGATTCTTATGCAATAGATCTTAGGTGGGTTCAGGAATCTGCAGTTTTAATAAGCACCACCTCATCCCTTCCACCCCCAGGAATTAAGTCTTGAGTAACACTGTCCTAAAGGCAGCAAACAGTCCTGAGAGATTATGCCAAGTGGATAAGAAGTAATATCTTGGATGAATTAGGATGTTAAAGGTCCATAGGTGGGACAGTGTCCCTTTCACTCACGTTCAGTCTACATCATGAACTGAAGGTATCAAAAAACATCCAGGATGAGTTCCTTGACCCACCCCCACTCCCTGCAAAACTCCATCCTTCCCTAGACTGACATTCATTTTTGCCCATCCCACATCCCTCTCCATATGTCCATGTTGTTATGCTGACCATTCAAGGATGGGCTAATGTCCAAGAGCATTTGATAGGTTGGTGTATTTCGAATGGAAACCAAGACCCAAGGAAGACACATAACTTCAAACTGGTGTCAGCAGCTCAGGCCTCAGGATATAGTTCTGCTATTTGCTAGTCAAGCAAGGTTTAGCAAGTCATTTCTCTAGGTCAGTTTCCTCTCCTGAACAGTGATAATAATAATTATATAATTTCTACTATTTAATACAATATTTACTAATAAATATATTCTGTAATTACATTGTCAATAATAATATAACCTGTCTTACAGAAGTCTATGGTGAGACTCAAATAAGATAGACTCTTAAAAAACTTGGAGATGTGAATTATGTAAATATGAAGGAAAAAAGAGAGGCTTGGAGCCACAATGCTGAAGCCAAGCTTCCTAGGTATGAATTCCAGTTCTTCTCTGACCAAATGAATCCCTGGACAAATGATATAGTCTTTCATTTCCTCATTTTAAAACATCACTAAGAGTAGATTCTTCATAAGGTTGTTTTGAGAACAGAAACACATAGAAGAGTAGAAACATGTAGAACAGTACCTAATAAAAATGCCCAATAAATGTTAGCTCTCATTTTTATTATGTAAATCACATATTTTATTAGATAAATAATGCTAGTTAAAAAAAACCCAAATATTGATGGTTTAACCCAAGTGCCAGTGCAAGGGTTATTCACTCAGTCACGTCTGGTTCTTTGCCATCCCATGGACTGTAGCCCACCAGGCTCCTCTGTCCATGGAATTTTTCAGGTAAGGATACTGGACTGGGTAGTCATTCCCTTCTCCTGGGGATCTTCCCAATTCGGGAATCAATTCTGGCCTCCCTCATTGCAGGCAGATCTGAGCCCCCCAGGAAGCCAAATACAGCATGATGACTGTTGTTAATATGGCTATATGCTACACGTAAAGGTTGTGGAGAGAGTTGAACCCAAGATTTCTCATCACATGGGAAATTTTTTTCATTTTCCTTTTTTTTTATATCTATATGAGATGATGAATGTTAACAAGGCTGACTGTGGTGGTCACTTCATGATGTATATAAGTTAAGTAACCACCTTGAACTTATATACTGCTGTATGTCAATTGTATCTCAATAAAACTGGAAAAATAATTTTTTCAAAAGAAGGTTTATTTTTCTCTCATGTCATAGTCAAACAATGCAACTTGGCCTGGAAGATGGAAAAGAAAGACCCTGCACCCCATAGTTTGTATGATGTTCAAACTATCATACAATTGCACATGTTGGGACCCAGATTGATCTCGTTCATGGGCTCTGTCATCCCCTAAAGATGGCATTTTTTTTTTAAGGGCTGGAAAGTAAATATTTTAGGCTTAGCAGGATGAGTTTCAGCTGCAACTCCTCACCATGGCCTTTGTAGTGTAAAAGCAGCCATAGATAATAGATAGGCAAATGAATGATTGCTTCAAGAAAATTTTATTAGCAAAAATAGGCAGCTAACAACTGAGCCTAGAGCCTCATCGTCCTCCACTAAACATTTTCTCTCCAGCCGGGAGACAAAGGAAAAGTAAAAGCACTTGGGGAATCTTACAAAAGGTCTAGAGGCCAGATCTGGAAGCAATGTGTAGCATTTCCCCCCTCTTCCATTAGTCAGAACTGTCTCCTGGCCCTGCTTAATCAAAGGAGAGCGGAAATGCAATCTACCTGCACGTCAAGGATAGGAAGGAGAAAACCTATAGTGATTGTCTGCATCACACAACTGCTATTTATATTATGATATAACCACAAAAGTGAAACAAATGGAATATTGGCCAATCCAGTGAGTTATTAATCAACTGCTATAAATTAGCCACATCATAGTGTGCACAGAGAGAAACAGATATATTTTACACAAAAGAAAAAGGAAAAACTCTAAGTGGTGTGATGATCAATTCACCAAAGGATCCTGAAGATTTGGAAAAAAAGACCTCAGCAACGCAAAGTGTTGGTATTGGCCTTAATCAATCATGCAGCAGGCTCACACCACAGACTACCCCCTGAAAACACACATAAACACACACAGAAAGACACACACTGGCCTTTAAGCTACATGCAGAGACCATATGCCAGCAAATTTGGAAAACTCAGCAGTGGCCACAGGACTGGAAAAGGTCAGTTTTCATTCCAATCTCAAAGAAAGACAATGCCAAAGAATGTTCAAACTATCATACAATTGCACTCATTTCACATGCTAGAAAGAGTATGCTCAAAATTCTTCAAGCTAGGCTTCAGTAGTACATGAACCAAGAACCTCCAGATGTACAAGCTGGATTTAGAAAAGGCAGAGGAACCAGAGATCAAATTGCCAACATCTGTTCATAGAAAAAGTAACAGAATTCAGAAAAACATCTACTTCTACTTCATTGACCACGCTCAAGCCTTTAACTGTGTGGATCACAAGAAATTGCAGAAAAAAGATGGGAATACAGAACACCTTACCTGCCTCCAGAGAAATCTGTATGCAGGTCAAGACGCAACAGTTAGAACCAGACATGGAACAACGAACTGGTTCCAAATTGGGAAAGGAGTATGTCAAGGCTGTATATTGTCACCCTGCTTATTTAACTTATATGCAGAGGACATCATGCAAAATGCCAGGCTGGATGAAGCACAAGCTGGAATCAAGATTGTGGGGAGAAATATGAATAACCTCAGATATGCAGATGATACCACCCTTATGGCAGAAAGTGAAGAAGAACCAAAGAGCCTCTTGAAAGTGAAAGACGAGAGTGGAAAAGGTGGCTTAAAACTTAACAGTCAAAAACAAAGATCATGGCATCTGGTTCTATTTCTTCATGGCAAATAGATGGGGAAACAATGGAAATAATGACAGATTTTATTTTCTTAGACTACAAAATCACTGCAGATGGTGACTGGTCTTTTAATAAAAGACACTTGCTCCTTGAAATAAAAGCTATGATGAATCTAGACAGAGTACTAAAAAGCAGAGACATTACTTTGCTGATAAAGGTCCATATAGTCAAAGCTATGATTTTTCCAGTAGTCATGTATGGATGTGAGACTTGGACCATTAAGAAGGCTGAGAGCCAAAGAATTGATACTTTTGAACTGTGGTGCTAGAGAAGATTCTTGAGAGTCCCTTGGACAGCAAGATCAGATCAGTCAATCCTAAAGGAAATCAACTCTGAATATTCACTGGATGGACTGTTGCTAAAGCTGAAGCTCCAGCATTTTGGCCATCCGATTTGAAGAACCAAGTCAGTGGAAAAGACCCTGGATGCTGGGAATGATTGAGGGCAGGAGAAGGGGGCAACAAAAGGTGAGATGGTTGGATGGATCACCGACTCAAAGCATCTGAGTTTGAGCAAACTCCAGGAGATAGTGAAGGACAGGGAAGCCTGGCATGCTGCAGTCCGTGGGGTCATGAAGAGTCAGACAGGACTTAGTGACTGAACAATGAGGCAGAGACCACAGCAGCTTTATCCACCGCTGTATCCACAGCACCCAGCCCTAAAAACATTCAATAGGTTTTCATAAAAGAAAGGAGTGGGGGAAGGGAAAGAGGAGGAAGGGGAGGTAGAGGGGAAGGAAGATATTCTGCAATTTCCCATACTATAATTTTGCTATTGTGATAAATTAGCCCTCTTAAATTACTGGCTTCTGCAGAGATCCTTACCACTACATTTGAGTGGGCAGGAGTGGGCTTAAGGGGCTTTTGCTTGCAACTTTCCAATCTGCTTGAATATTTGCCTTTGCTGTTGTGCTTTAAGAACTTCTTACAATCTCCACAGGACCTGCCTGGCTCAGAGGAGGGAAGGGAGACGCTTTAACATGGGAGGGGAGGCTTAATTTCCATTCAGAAATGTTCACGGATTCATTCAACAATCATTTGCTGAGCACCTACTATGTGTCAGGGAATGATAAAGGCACTGGTAATTCTTTATGGTACCAATAAAAGAATCCAGGAAGAAACCTAAGGAGTTAGCCCAGCATTAAAAAAAAAATTTTTTTTTCTGTGTTTGTTTTTTAACCGAATATTACTTCTACAAGAGTATCTTGAAATTCCTTGAGCATTTGTGACTTTTCCAGGATTTGTTACTTCTGCTACTCTTTCTACTTCCTTAAAGCACCCAGACATAAACAGACAAGACAGCAAAGCTAAAAAGGAAGGCCTACTTTTTCGAGAGAGCTTAAAGCAAGTAGAAACCTAAGGACAGAATAACATTCTCCGGATCTGGAAGGATCAGTTATGATGACAGCTGGAGAGAAAACAAACGTTGCCACCTTTTTTACTTATGGAAAGAGAGTTAAGGTGCCACAGTTGTCTGGCTTGGGATACAGGAGGGCTGGGGGGCTGACTTCCAGGAGATCACACCTATTCCCTAAAAGACATTTGTCCAAACCACTGCAGCATCGCTGGACTCCGACAGCTGAACGCAGGGTGCTGCACAAACTCCCCCAGCACCTCTGTTTCCATCAAGTGCTTGTCAAGTGTCAATTTCAGGAGCACTGGGATCTCCAACTAGTGTTTGATAATAGCCCTCCTGCCCACACAGACCAAGATGACTTGAACTGATTTTCCTGGAAGCTGTCTTTTAAAGAGGAATAATTTACTGCTGCAGTAAAGGGGTAGGAGTCGGCACAAACGGCACCTCCTTTCTGGGCAGGATTCCAGTTCCAGTGCAGCTTCTCAGAGGCACTAGCCCACGAGCAGCCCCTTCCTCTGCAGCTCTAAGCAGGGAATCTGGTTTGCCAGGAGAGAGCCAGTCAGAGNAGCAGCAGCAGCAGCAGACACTGTCATCATTATTATCATCAATAAATATAATGGTTAATGTTTATTGACTTTTTATTTTATGTTCAGTACTGTATAAAGGGCGCTTGGTTTTCTTTGCTGTGCACAGGTTTTTCTCTAGTTGAGGGGAGTGGGGGCTTCTCATTGCAGTGGCTCTAGGTGCAAAGGCTTCAGTAGTTGTGGCACATGGGCTTAGTTGCCCCACAGCATGTGGGATCTTAGTTCCCAGAGCAGGGATTGAACCCATGTCTTCTGCACTGGCAGACAGATGCTTAACCACTGGACCATAGGGAAGCCCTGGCTTTGTGTCTTTACACAGGGCTGTGGTAAAGAAGCAGAGCTATGGGCAGTGGTACCTTCTAAACAAACACAGTACTGCATGCGGCAGAACATACTTTTGGCACAAGTGTCCCAGGCCTCTCCAGGTAGCATCATGCAAGATCATCACAGAGCAGGTTCTGGGACAGCCCAGAGATGCGGAAAAGAGGAAGTGAGTCATCACCTGCGATCCTGTCTTCACCTGACAAAAAGCAAGTGACAGACAGCTCTGCTAAGGGTGAAATGTGGTGGGGAGGGAGTAGGGGGTTGGGATAGACAAAATGAGTCTTGGAATCTTTCCGCCTCCTTTTCTGGCCCCTCGTCTCTCTCTTGTCACTTTATACTCCCATCCCCCAGCTGCCGTGGCTCTTTACTGTTGTCTGGCTGTTGTCAAATTCCTGACTGTCTTCACCATAATCTTGTCCAAAAAAACCCACCATGATGATGGCGACCTTACTTCTCAATCCAAAAATTAGAAGTGGTCTGAAAAAAATTTTTTTTCAGACTTAAAAAATGATATATGAGAAACATCTCATATAGTTACCCATATTGGAAAAAATACAATTATACAAAATTGGGAAGCATCAGAAAGCTGGACCATCTAGTCATCACACATACACTCCAAGACAGTCTACCCTGCCTTTCTTCTACCTCTTTTTCCTACCTTAAACTTGAGATACCCTAGCAAAGGAGGCTCTTAGAGGTAAAATGAAAATCACTTAAATACATTAGCACATTTCAAGATGCCAGTATAACAAAGAGCTGGGCTGCTGCAGTGATAACAGGAGATGAGGCAAGAAGAGGGTCTCTGTAAGAGTCACGTGTAAGACGATGCTGGAGAAACATAGGACTGCCCCTTCCATCCAACACACACTTTTCCAACATTTTGGTCTGATTTCTCCTGTATAAAAAGCAGTGCCATTTTCACTGAGACTAGCTGAATGACAGACAATACAGAAGCTCTATGGCAAGAAGCCTTCCCTTATCATATAAATTATAAATTACCTCTTTTTGAGCCAGGCACCATACTGAAGGCTTTACAAGCCTTCTAGCTAATTGCAACAATCTTTGTTTCTTTTTAATGAACTGATTCATTCATTCATACAATCATTTATTTATTCCACACATGTATAATGAGCACCTATTATGTGCCAAGCATTCGGCTAGGCATCAGGGCTCAAAACAGGCTGATGAACAGATTCTGACATGACACCGTGCTAAGTGCTCAAAAGAAAAGAGAAACCTACTTTGGGAGTCCATAGAGAGCACTGGGGAATCAGGGAGGCTGCTTGGAAGATGGTATTTATTTAGGCTGAGAACTGTGCATTATAACAGAAGAGTTGGCCACATGTGGGGCGGGTTGTAATTTAAATAGCCCAGTCAGGGTAGGCCTCATGGGGGAGGTGACATTTGATCAAACTTGAAGGAATGGGGAAAAGTGAGCAATTGAGATCTCTGCGGAGACAGAAAAGTAGTGCTTAGGCCCCACTGAGGGAGCAGGCCTAGAACATTCTAAGAGCAGGAAGGAGACCAGTGTGGCTAGAACAGAAACAGCAAGAGATAAACTCAGAGAAGTAATGTGGAAGGGCTTTGCCTTTGGCTCTGACTGAAATGGGAAGCCATTGGAGGGTTTTAAGCAGAGCTAGGACACCATCCTACTTGGCTAGTGTTGAAAACAGACTCTAGGGAGCAGGGGAAGAGCATATTGGAAGCCGCTACAGCAATAACACAGTAAGTGTGCCTGCTTCCTCTATGGAACCCTGGGTAGAGACAGTAACTCGAAGGGCCCTAACCATCAGGCACTTAATATGTCACAAGGGAAATTGGAGGCAGGGCCGGGCTGGGGTAAGGCAGAGGGAGGGCGTGGGAGAGCCATGCACACGCTAAGTCGCTTTAGTCGTGTCTGACTCTTTATGACCCTATGGACTGTAGCCTGCCAGGCTCCACTGCCCATGGAATTTTCCAGGCAAGAATACTGAAGTGGGTAGCCATTTCCTTTTCCAGGGGATCTTCTTGACCCAGGGATCAAATCCGCATCTCCTGCATTGCCGGCAGATTCTTGACTGTCTGAGCCACCCCTAAAGTTGCTGTGTCCTCCAAGTGGTGCAGGTGATTCTCTGTAGATTTCCTATCTGCAGTGCACATTCCTGCCCATGGAGAGGGTTGCGGGGATCTAGCCACTGTCCTGAAGGAAGAGCCAGGCAACTAGAGGCATGGCGAGGCACACAGAGGCCCCAGCAGCTGACGCAGCAGCCGTGCCCACCCAGCAGAGGAGATCTACACTCCAATCACGGCCAATCTGTGGCCAGCCTCACAGGCCACACACCTCACCCCAGTGTCAGGCCATGGACGCGCCAGGGAAGAAAGGGTAGGAGACAGAATGTTAGTTCATGATATATTTAATCAAAAGAATGATAAATTGTGCGTTAACTAGAAAATCTCTGGCTAGAACCAAAAAAAAAAACACGAATTTGAAAATATCAACCTGATCACCATTACAGTGGCTGGGGATTCAGAAATCAAATAAGGTTTTGGAAATAATGAAAATCATATCTATTTCTGAGTTTTGTGGCCATGCAAATTCAAATCTGCTTCACAATGTATCCTTGAAAAGAGCACTGAGATACAGCGTGGAAATACTGTACATTTGATTTCGTATCTTTTACCTGGATCGTCTGAACTATTCAAGCTTTGCAACAGTCAGGGTTGAAATTCAGCAGTGAAGGTTTTAAATGTTCAAGGTCATGTCTTAGGACTCCACCTGTAATTCGTGCAGTCTTAGAGTGGGTTACCATGGCATTGACTGTCTTAGCTTCATCCTAGGCAATGATATCCATAAAATCATGATTTGATGTGCTAATTCTATTTTTACCTTTTTTTCATTTTTTAAAAAAAGACTTTAATTTTTTAGAGCAGTTTTAGGTTCAAAGCAAAATTGAGAGTAAGGCACAGAGTTCTCATATACCTCTTGCCCTTACATATGCATAGCCTCCCCTATTGTCCACACCCCCCACCAGAATGGTACATTTGTCACTACTGATGAACCTCCACTGACACATCATTATCAAAGCTGGGAGATTACATAGGTTTGAACAAATGTATAATGACAAGTATCATAAAGAGTATTTTCACTGCCTTAAAAATGCCCTGTGCTCTGCCTCTTCATCACCCCCTCCCACACCCTTTTGACCCCTGGCCACCACAAATCTCTTTTTACAGTTGCCATAGTTTTGCCATTCCCAGAATATCATACAGTTGGAACCCTACAGTATGTTGTCTTTTCAGATTGACTTATTTCACTTAGCAACATGCACTGAAGCTTCCTCCATGCCTTTTTATGGCTTGATAGTTCATCTCTTTCTAGTACTGAGTAATATCCCATTGTCTGATGTTGCAGTTCACCCATCATGTCCAAAATGTAGGATGTCTTGCTTCTGAGTTTTGGCAATTATGACTAAGGCTGTTAGAAACATCTGTGTGCAGGTTTCTTTATGAACATAAGTTTCCAACTCCTTTGCATAAATACCAATGAACATGATAGCCGGATCATATAGTAGTAGTATATTTATTTTTGCAAGAAACAGCCAAACTATCTTCCAAAGTGGCTGTATCACTTTGCATTCCTACTAGCAATGAATTAGAGTTCTTATTGCTTCCCATCCTTGCCAACATTTGGTGTTGTCAATATTCTGAAGTTTGGCTGTTTTAATAGGCATGGAATGGTATATTGTTGTTTTATAATTTTTCCTGCTTTTAATGGTAAATCCGTACCAACGAAAACCCTCTAGCATACCACCATATTGGAAATATTGTCCTGGTTAAGATATAGGCTCTAGCTAAAGAGATTAAGTCATCTGATAACGTTGAACATGAGATAGACATAGCGGACATTAAGGATTACCCAAGCTACCCTCCCAGTCATTGCTTGAGTCAGATCCAAATATTCCCTGCACAGTCACTCAGCCCATGTTTGAACACCTCTATTGACACAGATATCTCTTCCCCCAAGGCAACTCTTCCAACTTAAGACAGCTCTATTAGGACGCTCTTTCTTCCTTATTCTGAGCTGAAATCAATGTGTGTCAACACAGAAATCAATGAACTGTGAGGAAAAGTAATTCATTCACCTCTACTCAACACTCTGACAATCTAGAAAGAGAGGGTGTAATCAGCAATAAAAACAATGAAAAGAAGCCAAAAATCAATGTGTCTCCTGTTGGAACAGTTCTCCCCTGACATAGTTCAGTGTTTTCTCAACAGACTCAGAAGGCCACAAGATTTCTCAGTTGCTTCTTTTTTCTTTTTCCACCTCTTATCCTTTTTTAAATAAAAACAAACAAACAAAAAAACACCTCTTTGAGCTTTCTTCCCAGTGAAAAGCTAACTGTAACTTTCCTGAAAGCCATTACTTTTTGATTCAGGTTATTTCAGGAACAGTTAGCACCCACAACTTCGGAAGAGGGGCAGAAAGGTCACAAAAGGAGGACAAGTCTTTAAGGGATTTGGGGGGATGAGCAGGCTCGCTGACGAATCAAGGTTCACCTAGCATCTGCAGAGGAGAATCTCTTAATTTTTATGTGTTCTTGGTAGACAGAATTTCTGAAGTGCACAGCAGAACCTAGAAGAGGGGAAGGGATTCGTTTTTAGTTGACTTTTCCATTGTTTTTTTGCTCTTTGACCAAGTTGAAGGGTGATTTTTAGGGATGGGGCTAAAGATTTCAAAGAGGTTCTTGGCTTTGTGAGATGAAGAGAAACCTCTTGGAAACATACTAGAGTAGGTCCAGCAGTGCTGCTATGGCATTTTCCTGAAAGTGAGACAGAATGGAAAGCTGGCACAGGATCCAGGTTGGGTATGCGGGAGGCAGAGAGGTGTTGGTGGCCCCGGGAGCCTCAGTTTCCTTCAGAGCAAGTTTCCACGGAGAGCAAGCACTCTCCAAGCTGCGTCGCTCCAGCTGCCAGGAGGGTTTCCTCCAGAGTTAACCTTTGCTTTGAATCACCCTCTTCTGGTCCTTCTCTCTGCTCTATTCCTAGCATTGTCATTTACCAGCTTAATGTCATTGAGCAAGTCAGCAGCATCTCTGGGCCTTGGTTTTCTCATCTGTAAAATGGAGTTAATTGTCCTGGTCTCCAGTAGATTTATTATGAGGATTAAATTGGATAAAGTGAGAAAGCACTTTCTAAGCCATAAAGCCTATGGAGGAAAAAAGTTGTTTGTTGGTATCATCATCTAATTTAAAGTTTTAGCACATCTTTGTCCTATTTTTCAGAAAATGGGGAGGAGACGAATAGCTGTTCCTCACACAGCGAAGACTGCATGAGAAATCTAGAGACTGTCATATAGCATAAAGTAAGTTAGAGAAAAACAAGTATCGTATAGTATTGCTTATATGTGGACTCCAGAAAAATGATGCATTTGCACTTATTTGCAAGAGAGAAATAAAGACATAGATATAAAAAACAGACATATGGATACCGGGGGTGGAGGGGGTAGGAGGGGGTGGGATGCATTTGGAAAGTGTGATTGACATGTATACACTGTGTGTGTGTGTGTGTGTGTGTGTGTGTGTGTGTGTGTGTGAATCATTCAGTCATGTCCAGCTCCATGGACTAGCTTGCCAGGATTCTCCAGGCAAGAATACTGGAATTGCCATTCTCTTCTCCAGGTTATCTTCCCATCCCAGGAATCAAACTCAGGTCTCCCACATTGCAGGCAGATTCTAAAGGGAGAAAAAAATCAACCTACTATAGGAATCCTGTGGTCTGTGGAGCCTTCCAGAAGTCTGGGGCTGATGCTACAATGGAAAATTGAATATCAGAGCAGGGATCAGAGGAAGAGGTGACTTCTCTGAGCTATGTACCAGCTTGATAAGGTGGCCTTAATACATTAGCATCAGGATGGCTAATTGATTTGTTCCTAATAGGAGCATCTGTCTCTGCAAAAATGAGGTGGCCACCAGGTCTGGTATGGTTGCTAGGAGAGCATCCAGGATCTCCAAGGTTACTTTCCATCCCAATCAATGGGGCGAGGGCTTTCTGGGAACCAGGAGAGCAACCACAGGAACTGCCTGCTGCATAAGAGGAGCAAGGGCTGACCTCATGCTCAGGCCTGAACCTGGAGGGCCCAGGACTGATGAGCCAGGCAAGGGGAAGAGAGGATGAGGGCGGAGGAGAGGGAGGGAGGCTAGGTCTTAAAGCTGGAGTCTAAGCATCACAGGGGTGGCCCATTCAAAAACTTCTCTCACCATCCTCCCCTCTCCTAGTGGTCAAGAGGAGACCAAGTAGCCTGACCCAGCTCGCAGTCTGGGCTGCTTAGGGGTCCAAGACTGAGTCCTAACCACTGTTTATTCTAGTGAGACCTAAAAGAGGATAGGATTTAATAACACAAAGCCTGCTGGAAGCTTGTGGCAGTGGGTGGGACACTGGGGTGAGGCTGATGCTTCTGCTTCTTCCAGAGATATTCTGAGAATGCCAACAGGTCCCTGTGCTTTTCCTCTATATTCTATAATTCTCTCATCTGGAGGCAGAGCCTTTCTATCTTCAGGGCTCCAAACCACCCTAAAAGTCCCAGCCAGTGATTTTGCAGGTCAACTACAGAGACCCTGCAACCAAGCACCTTGATTGTTCTGACCAGATATGTTCTACTCTTGAAATAAAGAAACTCCAGTCTTCTCCCAATTCCAAGAAGAAAAAATAATTAATGAAAAGAACTTCAATTAATGGAAAGAACATTAAGATTTTTTCCTGTAATTTTTTTTTCCCCCCTTAAACTCTTGTGGTCTGGTAGCTCTTATCTATATAAAAATAGGGTAGGTGATTTTAGGGCTTCCCTGGTGGCTCAGATGGTTAAGAATCTGCCTGCAATGCAGGAGATCTGGGTTGGGAAGATCCCCTGGAGGAGGACATGGCAACCCACTCCAGTACTGTTGCCTGGAGAACCCCATAGACAGAGGAGCTTGGCGGGCTACAGNACTGTCTCTTATACACATTGAGATGTGTATAAGAGACAGGATCTGGGTTGGGAAGATCCCCTGGAGGAGGACATGGCAACCCACTCCAGTACTGTTGCCTGGAGAACCCCATAGACAGAGGAGCTTGGCGGGCTACAGTCTGTAGGGTCCCAAAGAGTCAGACATGACTGAGCACAGCACAGGTGATTTTATGTTTTTAGCGTGGCATTAAACAGATCTTTCTTTCTATGTTAATTCAAAAAGGGTACCATGACTTTGCAGATGCCCCACATCTGGACAAGTTACAAGAATAGAAGTCTACCTTTTAACTAAAAGCAAAAGGAATCATGACAGAGGTGTCCTAACAGCAGCCATAGTTACCCACCATCATCAAAGTCGTCAACGGATCAAAACCATGATTTTTAAAATATATCATAGCCAGCCCAGCTGATAGCCTTGCTTCCCTCACTTCACTGATGAAAAGGGGATGATCAGAAGACAACACCACAGACTCCCGTAATCATATCTACGCCCACCACATGATTTGTTTTCCTGATCCCAGCATGTGTCTAGCTGAGGTCCACTCCCCCTTGACACAGCGCTTATCTCTCTTTCCTACTCAAGGACAATAATCCAATAATTCTCTTTCTCTTATGAAAAAATGTATTTATTTATTTTCAGCTGTGTTGGGTCCTAGCTGCAGTACATGGGATCTTCCATTGCAGCAAGCAGGCTTCTCTCTAGTTGTGGCGCAAGGGCTTAGTAATTCCAGTGTGCAGACTTAGTTGTCCCGCAGCATGTAGGATCTTAGTCCCCCAACCAGGGATCAGACCCACATCCTCTGCATTGCAAGGCAGATTCTCGACCACTGGGCCACCAGGAAGTCCTTGTCTTTCTCTTCCCCATCATCAGTTTTTCACTCTCTGGTTGAGTATTCTCAGCTTGATCTAGTAGTCAGCTTCTAAGATATCCCCACTTCCTGGTACTCTCTCCCTTGTATAACCTCCTACACACTGTGCCAGGTTTGGGCTGTGTGACCAAGAGCATCTAGAGGTGATGGTATAACAATTCCAAAATTAGGTTATAAAAGACTGTGACTCCCATCTTGGGAGGTCCCTTTCATGCTGTCTCTCTTGGATCAGTTGCTCTGGGAGAAGCTGCTGCCATGTCATGAAGTCACTCAGACAGCTTATGGAAAAACCCACATAGTGAGAAAATGAGTTGTTTGGCCAAAAGCCATTGAGGAACTGAGGACTGCCAAAGAACTGTAAGAGTAAGCCTGGCACAGAATTCTCCAGCCCCAGTTGAGCCTTGAGATGACTTCAGCCCCAGCTAGCAGCTTGATGGCAACCCTGCAAGAGATCCTGCAGAACCACTCAGCTTAGCCACTCCCAGGTTCCTGACCCTCAGAAACTTTGTGAGAAAATAAACATTGTCTTAAGCTACTAGGTTTTGGAGTGAGCCACAATAGACAATTAACATACTTGACCCATCACATATTCCTTCCTTCTGATACACTTCCTTCATTTGATTCCCATTACAGCACATTCTCTTGGTTTTGCTTCTACCAACTTCCTTTCAACTTCCTCTGTTGGTTCTTCTACTTCCACTCAACTTTTTCAAGCTGGAGGCCCTAAAACTTGGCTCTTGATTCTCTTCTCTTGTGTGTCTATACTCACTCCCTTGGTGACCTCATCCAGCCTCATGGCTTTAATTAATTCCACCTCTGTGTTGTCAACTCCCAAATTTATCTCTCAGCCCCTATCAGTCTCCCAAACTTCTCATGAATGTAGCCCACTGTTAATGTGACTTTCCCATTTGGATATTTTCAATATACAGCTCAAAGTCAACATGATCAAAGATGAACTCTAATTTTTCCCATCAAAACCTGTTCCACATTCTTCTGAACTGATGGCAGTTCCATCTTCCCAATTACTCAGACTATCCTTAATTCCTGTCTTTTTCTTATTCTTCACATACGGTCATCAGTGACACTTAACGACTCTACCTTCTGGAATATAAGAAGATCCAGTTCCTTCTCACCAACCACTGGTACCATCTTAATTCACGCCACCAGCATCTCTCACCTGGACACAGCAATAACCTTCTAACTGGTCTCTTCGTTTCCATCCTTGCCTCTCTACGGTCAACTGTGGACACAGTAGCCAGGGTGCAGTGTAACTCTGTTAAGCAGGCAGATCACAACGCTCCTCTCTGCCCAGCATCCTGCAGCACATCTTCATTTCACTTAGAGGAAAAGCCAAAGTCTCCCCAGTGGCAGCCCTACGTGGTCTGATTTCCCTGTTACTCCCTGACTTGAACTCCTTCTCTTCTCCTTTCACTCTGTTCTAGCCACACTGGCCTTCTTGCTATTCTTGGAACACTCTAGGCACAGCCTCACAGCATCGGAAGACATGTACTGTCTCTTCTGCATGGAACGCTCTGCCCTAAATGCCATCATGACTAAGTCCCTCACCTTCTGCAAGTCTCTGCGCTAAGACCACCTTGTCAATGAGGTCTGTTTTGGCCATCTCATTTCATACACACACTGCCCCCCACCCCAGCACTCCCAAGGCCCCAGATCCTATTTTCATTCTTCTTTTTTCTCCACAGCACTTAACATCTTTTTACAAACTAGAAACTATTCGCTTTTGCTAGTTTACTATCTTCCCTCGCTAAAATTTAAACCACAAAAGGGCCAGTATCTTTGCTATTTTATTTGCTGATATGCCCTAAGTGCTTAAGGTAGCATCTGACACAGAGTGAATAATAAAAGAAAATTGTTGAATGAATGAATAACTACTATCTATAATTATGATAAACACCTCACACAATTTTTTTTACCCACATTTTATGGATGATGAAAACAAGGAAAAGGGAATTAACAATTTGCAGCCTTATTATGTGCCAGACTCTCTATCTACATTATCTTAGATATTCCTCCCATGTTCCGAGACTCAAAGAAGTTAAGTAGCTTTCTAAAGTCACATAAGAGGTGAGACGCAAAGCCTGATATAAATCCAGGTCTGGGGGCCCTGGAGGATGTCCCACTTTCCCACTAAACAACCAGCACATGCTGTACTGGTCAGGGATCTGCGGTCAGCTGAGACAACTGTCTATGGCCCAGAGAACCCACCGCATCACACCATCATGGTGTCCCTTAGGGTCCTGTCTGGACACCAGAGGCCAATATCCACCTTTCCTCCCGTCCCCAGGCACAGGCCTGCTGGCAACACAAGGTGATGGACAGTCACACGAACAGCACCAGCCCCATCAACCTGAAAGCCCAATAAGAGGTTCTTGGTATTCGCTTCTTGAATGTTGCAACCATTTTTGCAAATATTTGAAGTATCAGGGCTTTCAAAGCCTTTGAGGCTGAATGACTACACATTGGTCCATAACTTCTCACTGCCTCCATCAGGAAAGAACACCAACGTTTCCATCAGTCTCATTCTTAAATTCTTGAAGACACTGACAATTGGTGGTAATAATAACTAATAGTATATTGAGTTCTGCAACACACTAGGCACTCCAGAAAGCATTACATAAGTGACACTTCATTTAATCCTCACAGCACCATAAAGAATGCACTGTTATTAACCCCATTTATAGATGAGAAAAACTGAGGCACAGAGAGGTTCAGCAGCATTCCTACAGCATCAAAAGTGGTAAGTAACCAAGCCATGATTTAAGCCCAGGCAGCCTAGCCCCACAGCCTCTGTTTAACTGATGCACCATACTTCAGCATGAAAGTGTGTGGACCATGTAAACAACACCAAGGGCTGTTTAAAGCTCCAGCACTCCACACAGCAAGTCCATTCACAGCCACAGACAACATCGAGATTGGTAAACAAACTGACATTCTATCTTACAACATAGCTACCCGCAATTAACTTCCTTATCACTTCACAGACCCCATTCTTACCTTCCTAAAGAACCTGCCCTGAATTTTCCACTAGATCAGTTATCCATTATTCATTGCTAAAAGTAACATTTCAAAATTGCCAGCATCACACAATATCTTCACGCTAAGCTTTCTCAGCCTGCTTCCCATCTCAGCCTCTCTCGCCGCTGTCTTTTCTTTTTCCAGCTACCCATTAATTAAGGGCAGCCACCCTTCTCCCCAACGGCCACAATTACAGATTTGCTGCCAATGACCATATTGCTCTGTCTTGTTCCTGAAGCACTCTCTTTGGGGAACTCATTAATCATTGATCACACACATTTCTATCTGCCCTGCTTTTTTCCCCCTTCTTCTTCTTTTTAAACACTGATTGCTTGATCTTTAGGACTGCATAAATTTCCACTCACCAGATGTTGGTTAGACATCTACACTGTGCCTGCGAACAGTGGTGACATCTCTGAAATAGCTCTCTTGGGAACAGCTGATCCAACCAAATAGTGAAAGCAACTTCAAACCTTTGAAGAATTCTGAAAAGGACAGACAGATCCTTGTGGGCTGAAGGAAACCAGGAAGGCTTCATGGAGGAGGTGAGGTTTGTGCTGTTCTTGAAGAATGGCTAGGATTTGGCCAAAGGGACTCTTATATGCAAAGGCAAGGAGGTTGGAGTCAGTGTTGTCTAGTCAAGTATCGGGAAAATGATTTCAGTTGGAGAAACATGAGCAATAAGATTGGATGAAATCCTAAAAGGCTTTAATGCCACATGAAAAGTCTCTGAGATTATATTCTGGAAGGACCAGACTGCCTATGTTTTACACTTTCTCTGCTGATTTGCCACATAATTCTCTTCAGAATAATATTCTTTGCTTATTCTCCCAGGGTCAACAAAGAGGCCAATAAGAGGCTCTTTATCATTTACTCAGCCCCTGGCCCAGGAGATATCTGTCCCTCCACTACACACACACACACACACACACACACACACACACACACACAGAAATATGAATAGCTGAGCAGATTCCTGGGCTATGGTACTTTTCTATGGTACAAATTTGGCAATTTCCTGTTGCACCCAGGAGTCAGACCCAGTCTGCACAAATAGTTTAGCCAGTGCCTGATATTCCACAAGACAGCAATTTATTGCACCTCCTCCTCCAGGATACAGCTCACATCCTGGACCACCTGTCTTGGCCCCCAGCCCCAAACTGTGGCCCGACTTCTGTGGGGCCTTCCGGAATACCAGGGACAGCTTGACTCACCTGGGACTCAGCGTCAGAGAGGCAGAGTCTCCAGGGCCTCCTCGGTCTCCGTCTCCTTGGCGATTCCTAAGTTTAGCTAGCTCTCACCCTGCAACCAGCCCTTGTCCCACTCCATGTGCATCCCAGACCTGGGTCAGGTGGGAATAAATCAACCCTGCTCTGCTATCCCAACCCTGCCTCCCTCCACTGCTCCCTACAATGGGACAAACTGCCTTTGGAAGCAAGTCAGTGCTAGCTTCCAGCCGCAAACTTCCAAACTCTTCATCCCCATGCCTTGCCCCTGGCCTCCAGCCCTGCCCCAAGGAGAAGGAGCCAGCAGAGGGAGGGGGCAGAGGGAGAGGTGGCTGCAGAAGAGAGACTAGAATGAGAAGCCTGTAGAAACTGTCATCCCTGACAACATTCTTGATTTTTTTTCATTGTAGTAAAATACACATAATACAAAATTCACTGTTTTAAAGTTTACAATTCAGTCACATTCAGTACATTTACAATGTCGTGCAACCATCACCACTATCTAGTTCCAGAACTTTTTCACCATGCCAAAGGAAACTCATATATTGGGCTGGCCAAAAAGTTTGTCTGGATTTTTCCATAAGATGTTATAGACATACTCGAATGAACTTTTTGACCAGTCCAATAAATACAATCATATTATATGTATCCTTCTGTCTTTGGCTCTCCTGATGAGGTTGTGAATCCATCCTAATGTGTGCTGAGCACCCTGAGGGTCTAGGCACTGAGACAAGAATGCACCTTGTCTGGTGGACCCAAATCACCAATCCTGTGGCGCCTTGGGAGACATGGTCCACGGGCCTCTCCACGTAAAGGGTGAGCATCCTCATCCTGTGGACAGCGGGCCCACCTGCTTAGTCAAGGCCCCATGAGGGCCCAAGAGATCTCAAGGCTATAGCTTCCCCAAGCAACCCAAATGAAGGGCTTCAACTTAAAGGAAATGATGGGAAGGTAAAGGGAATGCCTGGGGCAGTCAAGGAAGGCTTCATGGAAGAGGCAGCACTGACTCTGGTCCTGAAAATGTGGTCAGGACTCACTGAAATGGCATTGAATTGCCATCTATATTCAGACACTCCCAAATGTCTATCTCCACCTTTGACTTCAGGTCTTCACCTTTGACCTCACCCCTGAACTCCTGGCTCCTGCATCCAGCTGCCCACATGGTATCTCCACTTGCGGGCCTGACGGGCTTCTCCAAATGAAAATTCTTCATTTCCCTGATCTCTGCCCCCTGTTCAGTGTTTCTGTCAGTGTCTCCCATCTCTGTAAACAGCACCACCACATCACCCAGTTGCTCAAGTCACAAACATTGAGAGTGACTTCCCTGGTGGTCTAGTGATTAATTCTCCTTGAGTCCACTGCAGGGTCCATGGGTTCAATCCCTGGTCAGGGAACTAAGATCTTACATGCCGTGGGGTGTGCCAGAAAACAATAAAACTTTGGCAACCACGTGACTTCTCCACTTCCCTAACACCCCACATTCACTCCATCAGCAAATTATATTGACTCCATGTGCACAATATATGAAATCCGACCATTTCTCACCAACAGCACTGCTGCTCAGATGTCCCAAGCCACCATTGTCTCTCACCTGTACCACAGAAACTGTCTCCCAACGCGTCCCTCAGCTTCACCTGCCCCATTAGAGCCCCCTTCTCAGAAGCAGTCGATGTGATTCTAATGCAAATCACATTGCATCATCCCCCCTACCCCTGTCCCAGCTCAAAATCCTCCAGGGACTCCTCATCACATTCAGAATAAAATCTATCACTTTGGCTTCTGCTTACAAGCCCACCAATGATTGCTCCTGACTTCTCCCTCCATTCCTGCCCCTCTGCCTTCACACACTGTGTTCCAGCTTTCTGTCCTCCTTGTCCTTCCTGGAACATCTCCTGCCTCAGGACCTTTGCACTTGCCATTCCTTCTGCCTAAAATACTCTTCCCTATTATATTCACATGGCTTGCTCCTCACTTCCAATCTTTCTCACATATCACTTTCCACAGCACTAAAAGACCTTCCAGGACTTCCCAAGCTAAATAGAAACCCTCTCTACACTGTAGCACACTACAGTTCCTTATGCATTTTGATTTTTCATAGAACTATTCATTAACTTGTCAAATATATATATATATATAGTCAAAATATATATACACACACAGATATGTTTCCATAAAATTAAGCATGATGGCAAAAATAAATATGCATACTTAATATGTGTATGTGTATGTATATATATATATATATATATATATGCATGCATCTTTCCTGCTAGACAGCCTGTTTACCTTATTTACCACTATATCTTCAATGCATAGAATAGTATGTGGCATATAACAGAAACTTATTAAATATCTTTTTGGAAAGAAGGAACAAATGTGTGAAAATCAGATGTGTCAGGGGCACAAAGAGACTGTTTCTCCTAAGAGCAGAAATCAGACAGTAATAGGAAATAGTCTTCCTCTTCAACCTCCTTACATGGCATAGAAGCGCCTTCAATCACTTGGCCCCCACCCCATCATTCCAGCCTCTCACCGCTCACCACATCCACGGTTCCTTGCTGACCCTCACCATCACCATAAACTCTGCCCTCAGGGCCACTGCTTCCTGTTCTCAAGCAGCCTTGCTCTTGTAGCCCTTCGGATCGCATGCTGTCCCTCCATTTTCATTTCCCTTCACCTTCCAAGCAGGGCCTTGGATGTGAGCAACCTTTGTGACGCCCCAGGAAGAGCTCCCTGCTCTGCGCTAAGAGCTCAGCTAGCACAGATCACACTGCAATGCAATCATCTGTCCACAGGTTTATCTCCCCTATTAGACTGTGAGCCCAAGGGGAGGGGCCCTGGTTTCACGTTTACATTAACATCCTGTTTTACATTTAAATGTGTCTTCCCTTACACTAGCAGAACTTGGTTCTTATGAAGTACTCCAATCCTAGATGAATAAATGATTCAATTATTCAACTATTATTGAATTATTCAATGATTCAATCATTTATTCATCAATCCTTGATGAATAAATGAATTCCTCTTAAGTTCACTTTGCTAATGGCATCCCTCTGTCTAGACCAATTGTGACTAAGATAGCTACAAAATTTTCACTGGCATTAAAATGAAGGAACTCTTTGGATACTTTCTATGCATGCTTCACAGTGCAGTTGTGAATATGGCATGATCCTGCTCAAAAACTTTCCATGGCTCCTTATTACCTAACTGAATAAACCTATTAGCATAGCCTCAACCTGCCTCTCTTCACATAACTCCTATTTACTACATATCACATTCTGGCCTTTTTTTCATTATTAGTACTGTTTGAGAATGTCCTTTCTTCTCTCCTGTCACTGCTTATGAAGATTCTACTCAATCTCAACACTATTGATTGATTTATGCCACAGATAGTCTGAGTGTGTACTATGTCTGGCATCATTCTAAGTACTGGGGATGGTCACAGCTGTTTGATCTGCTGAATGGGGCACACAAAACCCCTGCCTCTCTGGAGCTTTCCTTTCAAGAGAACAAGGTAAACAAGATGCTTTCGTGTAGTTTATGGTCTAGTGGGGAAAATAAATGTGTGTGTGTGCGTGTGTGTGCATGCACACACACACCAAGTAATGAATAGCTCTAGAAAATAATAATAATAATAAAACTGTGTAGTGAAATAAATCAAGAAGGGTGAGGGGCACTCCTTAGCTTGGGTGGTCATGGAAGCCTCTCTGTAGAGGCAACATTTGAACAGAGACCTGAATGAAGCGAGGGGAGATAGTAATAAGCAACAAACAAATAAAACAATTTTGCTAAAAAAAAATGCCATAAAGACATATCAGGGTGATATTATACAGTAGCCATAAGTAAGGTGAGGGAAGCCAGTTTATTCAGAGTGGGTGATCAGGAAGGCCCCTCTGGGAAGGTGCCATTTGAGTTAAGACTGAGGATATAAAGAAGGAGCCAGCCAAGAGAGTTGCCAAGGGATGCACATTCCAGAAAGAGAGGGCACTGTCCAAAGAGATGGGGACGGATGAGCCTGGGGAGCTGCAGGACTAGACAGGAGACTGGAGAAGCAGGCCTGCTCGGAGGAAGGGCAGGCTGGCGCAAGGCAAGGGTGGACAGGTACCCAGAGGAGGATGGTTTGGGTCCCCACAGACAATGGCAGAGGGTGGGGGGCACCAGACTTGGTCTATTCACTGTCAATTTGCTTCTGCCCTTCAGCATTTCCCAGGCTCCCTTGACAATGGGCTTTTGGCAGAGTTCAGCCATTGGGAGACCCTAGTGAGAGATCGGAAGACAGGGAGAAGCCAGAGTATTTCTCTCTCTCCTTAGCACTGCTGCTGTGCTAAGTTGCTTCAGTCGTGTCCGACTCTGTATGACCCCATAGACAGCAGCCCACCAGGCTCCCCTGTCCCTGAGATTCTCCAGGCAAGAACACTGGAGTGGGTTGCCATTTCCTTCTGCAATGCATGAAAGTGAAAAGGGAAAGTGAAGTCGCTCAGTCGTGTCCGACTCCTAGAGACCCCATGGACTGCAGCCCACCAGGCTCCTCCTCCAGACAAGAGTACTGGAGTGGGTGCCATCGCCTTCTTAGCACTAGCTGACATTTATGGCAATGTCTCTTGTCACTGTAGCTTCGCACCAGACAGCCCCTTCCTCTGAGGTCCCAGCTCCCATCATGGAGGCGGGGGAGGTTGGTGGCCATCACAGTTGAGTAGCTTCTGGCTTCTCAGCTTGGGTCTCTCCAGCCTAGAGGTGGTAGTGGCTTCCTGCTCTGGGTTGCTTGCCATCCTCTATGTTTCTATGTAACAAAATCCTTGTATTTCTATTCCCTTTGAAATACCTAAAGTTGTTTCACTGACTAATACAGGATGTTCCAAGGCTTTTGAGAATAAGAGTGGCAAGATCTTGAATTATACTTTGGAAAAATTACTCTGGCTGCTGCAAAAGCTACTGATAGGAGAAGAGGTTGGGTAGAATTTTAAACCAGCTAGGAAGCTGTTTCAACAGCCCCAGCAGCAGTGGGTAGTGCCCAGAGCTTGGGTGGTGACAATAAACAAAGAGAGCAATGGATAGACTCAAGTTCTACACTAGAGATAGATGCTAAGCAAACTGGAGGCAGATGGATGTGGGGGATGAGGAAAAGAGAAGAATCGGTGATGAGTCTTCTAGATGTTTGGCTTATGCAACTGGGTGGAAAGCAGAGATAGGACGATAAGGCAGGGGCAATTTGGGGGAGCTTGTCAAATTGTCTCCAGCAGCCTTTCTAGTAGGAAGTAGTTTTTCCTTCCTTTGTAATCACATGGTGGTGGGAAAACATTGTAACTCTACAGCTACATGTCCATCNTCCAAGTGTGGTTGGAGCAGGAACTTCAGGTTTGAGGGGGGTTGTTTGAGGGTGAAGGGGTACAGCCAGGTAGAAACTCCACAAAGGCAGAGTGACAGCCCTACCCTGGCCACATCTATGAGGAGCTTGGCCTGGGCAACAGCAGATGGAGGTGAGGGACTTGGCTGGAGTCCATGTGGCCAAGGGAAGGGGACTATGGGCAACCCCCCTTTTCAAAGTCCCTTTCGGCTCTGGGTTTTGTCCTGTGGGGTCAGGGTTTGTAGGGTCTTTGGCCCAAGGGGAGGTTAGCTGGAGACAGCTGATATGGTCAGGCTTCCAGTTCAGTCCCCAGGCCAAGCAACCCCATTCCTACCACCTTCAGAAACACCCCCAGCCAGGGACTGTCGGGCTTTGCATTTTTCTTTAGGAAATTCCTTGGATCACTTTGCATTTATCCTCATGGGTTGCCAACTCCCAGCAAACACACACACACACACACACACACACACACAAACACTCTCTCTCTCTCTCTCTCTCTCTCTCTCATAAAACACAGTCACATACAACCTTTTGAGATCTCCATGGGTTCCCTTCCATCCTTCCAAATGTACACACATTTCTTTTGGACCATTTTATGTATTATGTATAAAAACGATATGTGTATTTTTTTATTCTGCCCTGTCTACCTAATACATCTCATATAAATTTTTATGTATAAACACTGTTTGATAGCACAGCTATTTTAAAAGAGAACAAGTCCAGAAGCTCATGGGCTTCTCAGGCAGTGCTACTGGTAAAGAACCCACCTGCCAGTGCAGGAGACGTAAGAGATGTGGGTTCGATTTATGGGTCGGGAAGATCCTCTGGATGAGGAAATGGCAACCCACTCTAGTATTCTTGCCTGGAGAATCCTATGGACCGAGCCTGGGGGGCTAGAGTCCATTGGGTCACAAAGAGTTGGACACTACTGAATGACTAATACTTGCTCTTTTCAGAAGCTCATGCATTGCAGGCTGAGGGTGGGGGTGAAGGGACAGAGGAGAGACCTGGAAAGGCCAGTTCGCGGAGCTGCGGGCATTGAACACACAGCACAGTATGCGCCCAGCAGCTCTGGCCCCAGGACACCCCCTTGAGTACCCATTGAGATCCTCTGGTCTCAGAGGAGACAGAGGGGAGCAGATCCAAGATCTACAGCAGTAGGGCAGGGGTTCCTTAAAGAAAAAAATGCAGAAATCCAAAAATAATCATAGGTGCAAAAGTGAAAACTTATTTAGAATGAGAAAAATCAAAACAAATTACAAGTTTTAAAAAGCTGATGAATTCCCAGACATTACAAAATCCAAAACGATACTCCAGATCAGCTTCTGCCTCTGCCCAGTTCAGACCTCATTCCCCTCCCCTCCACCTGCTCTGGAGCCATTCACATCGCCCCAAGAGGCACCTCTTTGCCCAGCACAGGGGACATCAGAAACCCACAGGAGCTGTTTGCCTCTCTCCAACCCAGGATGGCCAGCGATGAATGCCACAACCAGTGACACACCTCCTTAAACCCAAACAGACTCTCCTCAGCTTGGTGTCCCCAGAGCCAGATCCCAGTGATGTCCTGACCAACCCCTCCAAGCATCAGGCAAAGTGAAGGGAGATGTCAGCGGTCTTCACAGGTTGCAGTTAAATTATTTCATTTGTGCAATTATCACAAATACCTGTCACCATGGGGACACACTGCGAGGATACTTCCTGGGCCTGAGAAGGCTCCGGTGCACGGGCGCACCCTGGGTTTGAAGTCTCATCAGCTTCCGATAGTGACACATCTGCCAGAGGCCTTCACCCTTCACTTTGTCTGGTTGACTTTATCCACAAGGTAACTGTCACTTCCTCCTGAGTCCTAGCCTACAATAGGCCTTGCTGTTCTCTCTTACAGAACCCTGCTTTTCCCCTGTTGAATAGTATCCATAATTGGTAGCTGTATTTTTGTGTGTTTATTGACTGGTGTCTGTCTCTCCAGCAGACTGTCAGTCCCAGAGGGCAGGGACCACATCTGCCTTGTCTACGGCGTGTCCCCAGAGTCTGGTCCCCCCAGCCCACTATCCTCGATGACAGGGAGAGTTAACAGCGTGCTGCTGTGTGGGACACTGTAGGCGTCAGAACGCAAAGCACCAAGGTGTGAATGAGCTCCTCTGCTCGCAGCCTGCCCAGTGACCCCCTTTCAGCAGCCAACTGCCTGCTAAGTCCACACAATGCTCAGAGACACACAAAGCCCAAAAGAAAACAAGAGAAAGAAGGAAGAGATATCAGGGGAGGTGATGGGGAATCATCAGCAGAGTGTTACACCTTTCACAGTGTTTATTAAAGATGTGGAAAATATCATATAAAAATATGAAAACACAAAAATAGCATTTGTGGGTGGGTGTGTTTTGTTTTGAACAAATCAGTAAATTCTGGAAGGTTCAAAAGGAAACAACAGGAAGATGGAATGGGATAAACCTTTTGTGTCACAAGTGAACGACACTGTATTATAGATATTCCTTGATTTACATGATGAGGTTACATCCAGATAAACCCACTGTAAGTGGAAAACGCATTTCATACACCTAACCTGCCAAACATCATAGCTTAGCCAGCCCACCTAAAACATGCTCAGAAGCCTGGCAGTAGCCTACAGTTGGGCAAAATCACCTAACACCAAGTTAGTTTATAATAAAGAGCTGAATCTCTTGGGTAATTTATTGACTACTCTACAGAAAGTGAAAAGAAAGATGTGAGTGCAGAATGGTTGTCAGTATATCAGCTGTTTACCCTCATGGCGGTGTGGGAGACAGACCTGCCGCTGCCCAGCATCATATATTGCTAACTTGAGACAAGGTCAGAATTCAAGATTTGAAGCTCCATTTCCATTGAATGCCTTTGCACTATTGTGAAGCTGAAACATTATAAGTTGAACCATTATAAGCTGGAGAGTGTGTACAAGTATTTCTTAGAAATATGACATTAGTCAGGAAAATAGGTTGGCCAAAGAAATAAGAAAGATTGAGAGATGGAGAGAAAGAGGGAAAGAAGGAAGGAAGGAAGGAATCNGACCCCATAGACAGCAGCCCACCAGGCTCCCCTGTCCCTGAGATTCTCCAGGCAAGAACACTGGAGTGGGTTGCCATTTCCTTCTGCAATGCATGAAAGTGAAAAGGGAAAGTGAAGTCGCTCAGTCGTGTCCGACTCCTAGAGACCCCATGGACTGCAGCCCACCAGGCTCCTCCTCCAGACAAGAGTACTGGAGTGGGTGCCATCGCCTTCTTAGCACTAGCTGACATTTATGGCAATGTCTCTTGTCACTGTAGCTTCGCACCAGACAGCCCCTTCCTCTGAGGTCCCAGCTCCCATCATGGAGGCGGGGGAGGTTGGTGGCCATCACGGTTGAGTAGCTTCTGGCTTCTCAGCTTGGGTCTCTCCAGCCTAGAGGTGGTAGTGGCTTCCTGCTCTGGGTTGCTTGCCATCCTCTATGTTTCTATGTAACAAAATCCTTGTATTTCTATTCCCTTTGAAATACCTAAAGTTGTTTCACTGACTAATACAGGATGTTCCAAGGCTTTTGAGAATAAGAGTGGCAAGATCTTGAATTATACTTTGGAAAAATTACTCTGGCTGCTGCAAAAGCTACTGATAGGAGAAGAGGTTGGGTAGAATTTTAAACCAGCTAGGAAGCTGTTTCAACAGCCCCAGCAGCAGTGGGTAGTGCCCAGAGCTTGGGTGGTGACAATAAACAAAGAGAGCAATGGATAGACTCAAGTTCTACACTAGAGATAGATGCTAAGCAAACTGGAGGCAGATGGATGTGGGGGATGAGGAAAAGAGAAGAATCGGTGATGAGTCTTCTAGATGTTTGGCTTATGCAACTGGGTGGAAAGCAGAGATAGGACGATAAGGCAGGGGCAATTTGGGGGAGCTTGTCAAATTGTCTCCAGCAGCCTTTCTAGTAGGAAGTAGTTTTTCCTTCCTTTGTAATCACATGGTGGTGGGAAAACATTGTAACTCTACAGCTACATGTCCATCTGACTTACCTCCCCTGCTAGACTGGCATTTGCTGTCACTCATTGTATCTTTCACCGAAATCCTCGGCACCCAGGACTCTCAGATGTGCAGCCACAGGGCAAAGCACTGAGCTGACAAGCTAACAGAGGCAATTCTCTAGAGCAGGCCCCAGGTTCTGTCTTCTATTATACAAAGGGGTATGAATTTCAGCAAGCACTGTGAATCCGTGCTAACAATCTGGAAGTCCTTCCCTGACTCATAGACAAAGCCCACTCCCCTATTGATGGGCTGCTGCACCTGCCCAGATTCTGTCTCTGTCCAGCCTGTGATTCCATCCTTTCCAACAGAAAGGACACACAGAGGCTCAGCCAGTGTCTATCGAACTGAACCAAACTGATACCACCAAACAGCATGAAGAGCATGTGTCCTTTTATAAACTCAACTTCCTCCACTTTCCTAACTTCTCATTAAAAACAGATATATCAAATGATGTCCTCTCATCTGTGCATCACGGAATGCAGCTGAAGCCACTCCCTATGGTCAAGTCAACAAGGGTGGGAGCCCAGGTTCCAACCACGGACCCTGCTCCCTTGGGAAGCTGGCTTAATCCCCTTCTCTGTCCCAGGCCCCTTGCTCATCTGAACAGTGGGCATAAGAGCCCAGACATCTCAGGGAGCTGTCATGAAGAGCAGCCATCCTTTATGTGGAGGGGAGTCATGTTTTCAAGAAGGAAAGTCCTCCCAGGGAAGGAAATGGAGAACAACACATCTCTGCCTCTCCCCAGCCCCGCTTCCCAATACACAGAGTCTGCCTCGCCCAAGATCATCTTTCTGTAGCTGCAGCCACTTCAGTTTCCTCCAGCAGGTCCTTCCACTGCCTCTTCATTTATGTTTTGAATTAAGCTTCGTGTACTCACTGTAAGCACTCCTCAGGTCCTATGTGCATCCCTCATCTCATTTCATTCTCTCTCTCTGCTCTGAACCAGCATCAACAACATCCCCATAGCCCTCAGAGCAAACAGTCACCAGGTACTCACTCTGGGCCAAACGGTGCTGATGCAAATGACAGACATGTGCTCCCCGAGCCGAGTCCATCCAAGGACACAGGACGAAAAGTAAGACTCACTCGCTCTGTGGTCAGGACCAACACTTCAGACCTACACCTTCCAGCAACACACACGCCCAGGATGTCATATGATTTCTGCCCAGGCACTCACCCTCCACATCTCTGCATAAAGCTTAACCTCCTTTTTTCGACTTTCTCCTCATGCTTTTAATACAATCAATCCTTATTCACAGACTACACACACACAGATTCACCTACTGACTAAAATTTATCTGTAATCCCCAAATCAATACTCAAGGCACTCAGGCAATCATTCACAGACATGTAAGGGTGGCAAAAAAAAAAAAAAAATTGAGTCACCCCACGCACACTTTCCAGCCAAAGTCAAACACGGTGATGCTCTGCCTTCTCATTTCAGCTCATTCCATGAACAAGTCCTTTTCACTGTCTCCACAGAACCATGACTGTCGTATTTTTGTGCTTGCCATTGGTGACTTCACTGTTTAAATGGCCCCCCAAGCCTAATGCTGAAGTGTTATCTGGTGTCCCTAAGCACAAGAAATATGTTTCTGTCATATGAAATATGTTTGGTAGATAAAGTTTATTCAAGCATCAGTTTTTAGCTCTGTTGAGTGTGATTTCAATGCTGATGAATCAAAAACATATATTAAATAAGGTGTGTTTAAAAAGAAATGCACATAAAACAAGGTTACACACTGACTGGTTGATGAAAACATCGTGAGCAGAAGCTCGGGGCAACCCTAACCCTGTATTTCCCTTAGGAAGGAGGCTCTAGTATTCACTAATTCTGTGACTGTATATAACACAGCTACTGTAAATGACAGGGATGGACTGCATTGGAGCTCTATAGTCTCCCAGGCTGTGTTAATGAAGGAGGGCATCTAGAATAAAAGAGGAGGTGGTGCTGTGCTGAGGTCAGCAGTGGACTGTGACGTTTTAGCTTTGGGGAGAAACTAAAGATTGTCAGCCAAGATCACCAGGTGCTTGATACCTAGTCCTCCAAAGAACAGGGAGCCCACCTGGAGAAGAAAGACTCAGACTGTCACCAAACACCCAGGGGCATTCATGTGAAGGAGGGATGATCAGGCTGGGTTTACTGAGTCCCTTGGGGAAGGTCAGGATCCAGGCGTGAAAGCTACAAAGGGGCAGACTTTGGCTCAGTGAAATCTGTTCCCAGCGTCAGAAGGACCTACAGATGGGAGGGCAGCCTTGTGTGGCCATGAGCTCCCTGTCTCTGCAGGGAACAACAATCAAAGGGGACAAAGAAAATGCAAGCACTGATGGAATGATATATGAGAGTCAGTTACTCTATGAAGATACATTCCCCAAGTGGGAATCAAGACTCTGTCAGGGCAAAATATCTGTTCCCTCACTAAAATTACCATGTCTCCAGTCTCTGTGTGCTCTGAAAAGGGGGTGACATCATCTGCACGCCCAGAGAGAGGAGATGAGCCCGGGCCACCGCGTCATGAGGGCCTCCTGCTGCCCCACAGAGACCCGTGCTCAGGAACGGCTCTCCCCCAGGGCAGGAGCTCTACCATCTCTGGTTCTGAGGGTAGAGGGAGGCTAGAAAAGTGGCAGATCATTGATTATCCCCAGACTGATTGAGAGCAATTACCATAAGAACATTTCCTTTTATGCCTCAAGCTGAGCCGAAAACATAAGCGTGGAAATAAGACTTTTTCCCAATCATTTTAAAACTGTAAATCTCAGTGGGAAAGTGATTTGACTGTCAAGAGTGAATGCAGGAATGGAAAGCAAGCTCCCTGTCACCATAAGGCTTTCAGAAGAGCTGCCTGACAGGTCTTCAGCGTAGAGACAAGGTCCCAGGAGGTGACACCTCGCCTTTCCCTGAGAAAGCAGAGAACCCTTGCACCCCATTGCACTTGCAGCCCTGCAAGTGAGAGAGTCTGGGGGCTCCACAGAAAGGGGTCCCAGTGGCTGTACAGTTCACAGGTAGATGCCTTCTGTGCACGCTCTGGGGGAAAGGACACAAGCTGGTATCCGCATCCTTAGAGCTTTCTATCCATCAGCTCATGAAGAAAAACAAGAGCCCACCGAAACAAAATCTATTCAGTGAATACAGTGAATACATGTGGCCTGCTGTGGGGTGAAAATCGAAAGCAAGAGCAGCCCCCGCCCTGACTCACTGAAGTAAAGACTCATTGAAGAGGGAGGGGACACAAGTAGAAACTGGTAGAAACTGGTTACCCAGTTCACCAGGAGATTAGACTGGTACGACAGGCCTCAGTGGCTGGGGAGCCTTGAGAGAAACAAAAGGGCCCCCCCAGGGGTTTCAGGCAGAAAAGAATCCACTAGATGTCTGGACATAATGAGCCAACAATCCAGGTGTGTACTGTCAATTTGGTCGCTTCAAGCCACACATGGCTACTTAAATGCAAATCAAATAAAAATTAAAACCCAGTTTTGAGGGCACACTAGTCACATTTCAAGTATGCGGTTGTTAGTATGGTGGGCATTGATGCTACTGGACATCCAGAGCAGGATGTCCATCATCAAAGAAAGTTCATTGGACAGCTCTGATTCAAACTGCCCTCATGCACTTCAGCATCCTCAGATGCCCTAGAAGTTCAAACTCACTACCGTGGCTTAGGTGGCCCTTAGGGATCGGCCTCCACCGGGCTCTCAAGACTCTCGGGATGTTTTTGCAACGCTGGACCTACATGCCACAGGCACCAGCCACACTGAGTAAGTTCCTTTCCGTCCTTCTCACAAGCTGCTCCCTCCAGCAGCTAGCTGAACCACTTCCCCGACCCCTTTTGCCAACCTGATTTTTCTCAACCTTCTCAGTCCCTCCTGAGTGCTTAGATAGACAAAGTCCCCTGCTTTCCTGTCACAGCCCTACTATAAGTTGTTCACCAATGTATCCCAGTGCCTAGAACACTGCCTGGCTCACAGTAAACTCTTCCATGAGTATTTATTGAATGGATGAATGACTGTCTTTGTTAGGCTTCCTTGTTTCATTGTTTGTCAACCACCATAGCTCCAAATTACAATGAACCTTGTCTATTTCATTTACCACCTTCTCTCCAGTCTCTTCACTATCATAGACGATCAAAATTATTAAAGAATTTTCAATAAGAAAGGAAGAGATGGAGGGAGGGAAGGAACAAGAGAAAAAGAGAGGAATAGAGACAAAGAGGAAGAAAGATACAAGTAAGGGAAACAAGAGGAAGAGGTAGTTGAATAAATGATGGGTGTAGTCTCGCCGTAGGAGACAGGGGAAATGATGGTGTTATTGAGCAACACAATAGCCAGGAGCTAACAGCATCAAGTAACCAAACTTTGACTATACAACACTGCAACAATTATTTTCCCATCTCCGACTAAAGGACAGGCTTATAAAGCCTCCGTGAATAACCCCATCCTTGCCACCCCCACTTCCCAGCCCAGTGGAATGAGAAACAGGAAGCAAATTAAGTTTTATATTACAATTAGCAGCCTAACAGAGCCATCACCTGTCTTGGCAAAATGTGATATTTCATCCTAAGACATTCGTAATCATAGCCCAGTGGGGGAGACTGTGAATCAATTCACTGCCTATTTCTCAACAGTTTTATATGAAATGATTTTTATTCTTTACACTTGCTAGTTATCCCCAAGGAACTCAAGGCAATTTACAAACTTTTAATTCTCCTGACACCCAGGGAGTGTAGGAGGTGAGAGTCTGGAATGTATAGGTGGGGAGGAAGAGCCACATGACAGGATTAAGTGCCCAGACAAAAAAGACTCATCAGGTCCCCAGAGACATCCTTTTGAAGCTGAACAGAGCATAATTACAGTGATATTCCCAAAAGCCACCTCAGTAAAGAAGTTTGGGCAGAAGCTGGGCTGGAGAGGCTGAAGATGAGTGAGGTGTGAGACACAGGTGGTCTCAGGTA
>SJYV01041481.1:1699660-1764891 GCA_006410875.1 Neotragus pygmaeus | reverse complement strand
TGTGTGTGTGTGTGTGTGTGTGTGTGTGTGTGTGTGTGTGTTTATTTTTAATTGTGGCTTAAAAAAATCACTGGTATCAAGTCCATTTAGTGCTTTGCAACCACCACACTGTCTATTTCCAGACTTTTCTAACATCTCAAACTGAAACTCCAGACATAAATGGTAATTCCCTTGCCCAACCCTGGGGACCTCTAGTCTACTTTCTGTCCTATGGATTTGACAACTTGGGTACCTCATAATTGGAATCACACAAGATTTGACCGTCTGCAGCTCTTATCATGTAGCCTAATTCTTTAGGGTCTATCTGTGTGATAGAGTGGGTCAGAATTTCCTTTCCTTAACTCCAGTGTTCTTGCCTGGAGAATCCCAGGGACAGGGGAGCCTGGTGGGCTGCCATCTATGGGGTCGCACAGAGTCGGACACGACTGAAGCGACTTAGCAACAGCAGCAGCAGCAAGGCTAAATAATACTAGGCTGTTGTTTGTATGGACCAAATCTTATTTATCCATCCATGTGAGAGCAGATATTGAAAAGAAGTGTTTTAGGGGGAAAAAGAGGGGGACCCAGAAATCACAATTTTATGAGTGAGGAAGCCAATAACCGGAGAAGCAGTGCGACTTGCCTGAGCCCATGTGGTGAGCTAGGGTAGAGCAGTCTCTGCTACCCTGTGCAGCGAAAGAAGGTATTATTTGCCTCCTGGGCTCCATTTATCCCCCAATAAAATAGGATGGGGTAAGACTAGGAGCTCAAGGGACGTGAAAGGAGATTGGATTGTTCCTTTAAGAATGACATCAGAGGGCTTCCCTGGTAAAGAATCTGCCTGCCAATGGAAAAGACCAGGGTTCAATCCCTGATCCAGGTAGCTCCCACAGGCCGGGGAGCAGCTAGGCCCCGGGACCACAGCTGCAGAGCCTGTGCCCTAGAGCCTGGGAGCCACAGCTACTGAGCCCACATGCTGCAACTATGGAAGCCTGTGCTCTGCAACAAGAGAGACCACCACAATGAGAAGACATACACCAGCCAGAGGAAAAGCCCGCTTGGCAATGAAGACAGCACAGCCATAAATAAATAAATACTTAAAAAAATGACACAGATAACTGGGTTTGATAATAGATGTTGAGTTTGTGCAGCCACATTGTTCCCCAGCTGAAGATGGATACTATATGAACTTTTAGTAGCTGAGTGAGCAGGTATCCCTCACTTTATGGAAGAGACACTGTATCTCAGCACCTTAACACAGTAACTATTTCTCATACACTTTACCAGGCAATGCAGACAGGCTGGAATTCTGCTCCCCACAGTCATTCAGGGGCCAGACTCCTTCCATCTATCTAATGCTCTGCTATCCAGTATGGTAGCCGCAGCCCTCTGTGGCTGTTTAAATTAACTAAAAGTAAATAAAATAAAAAATTCGGTTCCTCAGTCACACAGGCTACATTTCAAATGCTCAGTGAGCACATGGCTGCCATATTGGATAGCAAAGAGTTAGGCCATTTCTTCATCGTAGAAGGTTCCACTGGAGAGAGCCGCTCTCCACTGGAGCACTGGCACACAGCCAGCAGGCAAAGACAAGAAAGAGCTCGGCTGATGACGCAGGGGTCTCATCAGCCAGGCCTGAGGGTGCCACACAGCCCTTCTGCTCATATTCCACTGGCCAGAGCTGTCTCATGGCCACACATAACTACGCTCAAGCTCTGTGCCCAGGAGGAAGAGGAAATGGGTTTAGTGAGCATTTGCCAACTCCTGCCTCAGATACATTCTAAAAACTTCCTAAAATGAAAATTCGTTTCCCAACTACAGTTCTGTAATAAAATCAGACTGATGATCCTAAAACGAGACTATCTCCCCCTAGGCTGTTTTAAATTTTAAACATTAGAGTTAAGATGGTGGTCAGGCGCATACTCCAAGCTGTGGTTCTCTAAAGGCATTTCTCTAAAGGCATACACACACTTTCCTAATTCTAAGCGTTTTCAATTGGTCCACTCATGGCCTCTATTTCCTTTGTGCCCCTTACCCCCAATCCATCATTTATGGAGACATCTGAATCAACATTCACAGGGGAGGCAACAAAAGGAAAAATAAATAAGCAAGGCTACGTCAAACTAAAAGGCTTCTGCACAGCAAAAGAAACCACCAACTGGATGAAAAGACAGCCTACTGAATGGGAGAAAGTATCTGCAAATCCTATATCTGATAAGGGATTAATATCTAAAATATATAAGAACTCCTATAACTCAACAGGGAAAAAAATAAGTCCAGTTTAAAAATGGGCAGAGGCTCTGAATAGATGTTTTTTCAGAGGAAACATACAAATGGCCAATAGGTTCAGGAAAAGGTGCTCAATCACTGATCATCAGGGAAATGCAAATCAGCACCACAATAAGGCATCAGCTCACATCTGTTAGAAAATGGCTATAATCAAAAGATAAATAACAAGTGTTGATAAGGATGAATAGAAAGGAAACTCTTGTACCCTGTTGTTGGGACTAAAAACTGATGCTGCCACTAAGGAAAGCAGTTCACAGTTTCTTCAAAAAACTAAAAATAGAGCTACTACATGAACTAGCAAATCTATTTCTGGGTATTTATTCCAAGGAAATGAAATCATGATTTCCAAAATATATGTACAGTCTCATGCTCATTGCAGTGTTATTCACACTGGCCAAGACAAGGAAACAATTACAGGTGAATCAATAAATAAGATGTGGTATATACAACAGAACATTATTCAGCCAGAAAAAAGAAGGATATACTGCCATATACAACAACGTGGATAAAATTTGACAGCATTATGCTAAATGAAAACAGCAATTCCACTATTACCCAGAGAAAAGCATAGTTCAAAAAGATGTATGCACCCCAGTGTTCACAGCAGCACTGTTTACAATGGTCAGGACATGGAAGCAACCTAAGTGTCCACCAAGAGAGGAATGGATAAAGCAGATGTGGTCCATACATATATATATATATAAAGAAATATTACTTAGCCATGAAAAGGAATTAAATTAGGTCATCTGTAGAGACATGGATGAACCTAGAGAGTGTGATGCAAAGTGAAGTTAGAAAAGCAAATGTCATTTATTAATGTGTACATATGGAATCTAGAAAAATGGTATAGATGAACTTATTTACAAAGCAGAAATATAGACACGGAGGTAGAGAACAAACATATGGATACCAAGGGGGAAAGGAGTGGGTGGGAGGTATTGGGAGATTGGGATGGACACATATACACTATTGGTACTATGTATAAAATAGAAAACTAATGAGAACATACTCTACAGCTCAAGGAACTCTACTTTATGCGCTCTGGGGACCTGAACGGGAGGTAAGGCCTAAAGGGAGAGGATGTATGTATATGTACGGCTGATTCATTTTGCTGTCCAGTAGAAACTAACAACATTGAAAAGCAATGATACTCCAATAAAAATTAAGGGGGGGGGGTAAGATAAGTACTGTTTGAACTCACCTGCATGTGAAATCTAAAAAAAGAAAAAATTAACTCATAGATACAGGGAATAGATTGGTGGTTGCTGGAGGTAGGACAGGGATGGGAGGTGTGCAAAATGAGGGAAGACAACCAGAAGATATAAACTTCCAGTTATGAGATAAATAAGTTCTGGAGGTGTCCTTGAAGGAAACTCACTGCAGCCTTCCAGCCCAACCAAGTCATACTGCCTTCCTCCCTCCTGATCAACGCAAGCCACACTAGGTGCTCAGTATCACTAATCATCAGGGGAATGCAAATCAGCACACCTAGAGAATGTCGTACAGAGTGAAGTCAGAAAAATAAGTATCACTTATTAACATGTACATATGGAAACTAGAAAAATGGTATGTAGATGATCTTACTTGCAAAGTAAAAACAGAGATGGCTGCAAAGATGAGAGGCAGTGCTGGATATAAAGCAGAAGTCCCCAACCTCTGGGGTCCAGTGCCTAAGGATCTGAGGCGGAGCTTAATGAGGCCCTCCCTGGAGGGAAAACTGGAGACTAGGTCGCTTTGTCTGGTCCCAGTGTTAGTGATGGAGATGTGCAGGCGGGTGTGGGCCAGTGCACGTGTGTGGAGAAGGAGAATCGACCCCCACACCGGATGCAGAATCTTACACATTCAAAGGAGAAAAGTTCTGCAATGACACCCCATCATGTGCAGTGGACAGGAGAGGGCAGTCATTTCTTTCTGACTGACTAGTCTCCAAAAACAGCTCCTAGAACCCATCAAGGCCTTGCCCATCTCCAGGCCTCTGCGGATACGGCCCCTCAGGAAACTCTCTTCCTTTTGATTTCCACATGGCTGGCTCAGCTCAAATGTCACCATTTCAGACCTCTAACTGCCCTATCCCAACAGCCCCAGTCCCCAACTACTGCTATAAAATTTGCTGGGAGTGTCCCCAGACTTCTGCTCTTCCCTTGCTCCTGCTGCCCTTCCAGCCGTCTCCTCCTCTCCCCAGCTTCCAGCTTGCCCTCTGAACCTGTCTGCACATAAGGTACCTCTACGCAGCTGCAGCTCTACATTTCCAAAGATCTCCTGGTGTTTCCACCTATGTGTCACGTTGGGGAAAACAGAAATCACTGTCTTTGTTAAAATTTATTTTTAACTGGAAGATAATTGCTTTACAACGTGTGTTGGTTTCTGCCGTACAACAAGAATCAGTCATAGATATACACATGTCCCCTCACTCCTGAGACTCTCTTCCAACCCTGAGACTCTCATCCCACCCCTCTAGGTTGTCACAGAACACCAGGTTGAGCTTCCTGTGTTACACAGCAGCTTCCCATGGCTATCTGTTTTGCATATGGTAATGTTTTGCATAATGGGTATGTCTCAATGCTACTCTCTCAATTCATCCCAGCCTCTCCCTCCCCTCACTGGGTCCACAAGTCTGTTCCCTCTGTCTGCATCTCTATTCCTGCCCTGCAAATAGGTTCATCAGAACCACTTTGCCAGATTTTATACATGTGCATTAATACATGATGGGTTTTTTTTTTCTTTCTGACTTACTTCACTCTGTATAACAAGNTGTCTGCATCTCTATTCCTGCCCTGCAAATAGGTTCATCAGAACCACTTTGCCAGATTTTATACATGTGCATTAATACATGATGGGTTTTTTTTTTCTTTCTGACTTACTTCACTCTGTATAACAAGCTCTAGGTTCATCCACCTCACTAGAAATTACTCAAATTCATTCCATGTTCTGGCTGAATAATATTCCATTGTATAAATGTACCACAACTTCTTTATCCACTCATCTGTGGACGGGCATCTAGGTTGCAGTAAGTACTGCTGCAATGAATACTGGGGTACATGTGTCTTTTTGAAATCACTATCTTTTGCAAACAAGTTCCTATTTCTGTCTCCCTTATTTCTGCTATTTTTCCCATCACCCTTCTGATTTCCTAAGCTTGTCATCACATGGTCATCTTTAATTAAGTCCTTATGCATAATTAATAATTCTCTGTAGTGTTATATAGTATATAAAGGGCTTTCACATGTCATCTTCTTAATCATTTAGATGGTCATTATTATTACTAACAGCTTATTGAAGTAGAATTGAATAAGAAACCATTACCAAAATCAAGATAATGAANGTCCTTATGCATAATTAATAATTCTCTGTAGTGTTATATAGTATATAAAGGGCTTTCACATGTCATCTTCTTAATCATTTAGATGGTCATTATTATTACTAACAGCTTATTGAAGTAGAATTGAATAAGAAACCATTACCAAAATCAAGATAATGAACATATCTATTATCCCAAAATGCTCCCTTGAGCTCCTCAGTAATCTCTACCTCATCCCTCCCCACCTCTCCATTCTCTCCAGGAAATCACTGATCTGTTTTGCATCATTACATTAATGTGAATTTCCTAAAAATTTTTTATGGAATCATACTTTATATACTCCATTTTGCCTGACTTCCTTCACTTGCTCGGCATCATTGTTTAGAGATTCATCCTATCCTGTAGCTTGTGTCAATATTTCCTTTTTATCACAGAGTAGTATTCCACTGTATGGGCTTCCCTGATAGCTCAGTTGGTAAAGAATCTGCCTGCAATGCAGGAGACCCTAGTTTGACTCGGGTTGGAAAGACCTGCTGGAGAAAAGATAGGCTATCCACTCCAGTATTCTTGGGCTTCCCTGGTGGCTCAGCTGGTAAAGAATCCACTTGCAAATCAAAAGCCTTCAATGGTCTTGTGCAAATAACTAGGGGCAGACTGGCAGTATTATATTCTAGATACATGTTTAGCTTTTTAAAAAAAAACAGCTAAAATACTTTCTAAGGTCATGTATCACTTTATATTTCTACCATCAGCACTTGAAGAGTTCCAGGTCTTCCCTCTTCTCATCAATACTTCATATCATCAGTCTTTTTAATTTTAGACATTCCAATTGACACATAGTGGTACCTCCCAACAGTTTTAATTTGCCTTTCTCTAACAATTCAGCATACTTTCATGTACTCTTGCCACTTGTTTGGATTCAGTTTGCTAAAAGTTTGTTCAGAATTTTTGCAACTGTGTCCATGAAGGATATTGTTCTATAGTTTTCTTCTCTTGTGATGTCTTTGGTTTGGTATCAGTGTACTACTGGCTTCCTAAGATGAGTTGGGAAGTATCCCTTCCTCTTCAATCTTCCAGAAGAGTTTGTATGGAATTCTTATTTAAATGGTTGGTAGAAGTCTCCAGTGAAGTTATCTGGGCCTGGAAATGTTCCTAACCAAAAATTATATTTTAATAACTATGCAGTTATTCAGGTTATCTATTTCTTTTTCTTTTTTTAATTCTCTCATGAGGTATACAGGTTTTTAAATTTTTTTTACATTTTTTAATTGAGAGAGAATTGCTTTACAGAATTTTGTTGTTTTCTGTCAAACCTCAACATGAATCAGCCATAGGGATACGTATATCCTCTCCCTTTTGAACCTCCTTCCCATATCCCTCCCCATCCCACCCCTCTAGGTTGATACAGAGCCCCTGTTTGAGTTTCCTGAGCCATATAGCAACTTTCTATTTCTTTTTAAATTATCTTTGACAGTTTGTATCTTTCAAATAACTTGCCAATTTTATCTAGGCTGTTGAATTTATTGACAGAAAACTGTTCATAATATTATCCTATTATCCTTTTAATACCTTTAGAATTGATAGTGATGTCACCTTGCCCCTTCCTGATACTGGTAATTTATATCTTTTCTCATTTTCTCCTGATTAGTCCGACTAGAGGTTTATCAATTTTATTGACTTTCTCAAAGAACTAGCTTTTCATTTCATTAATTTTTCTCTGTTTTTCTGTTTTCAAGCTATTTGATTTCTGCTCTGATGTTTATTATTTATTTTTATCTACTTACTTTGGGTTTACCTTGCTCTTCTTTTTTGAGCATAAGATGGAAGCTGAAGCCACTGATTTGAGACCATTATTTTCTCAGAAGCAAGTCTGTGTCTTTATCTTCAGGGGACTTCTTGTAGTTAGGTCTTAACTTTTCATCTAGTCTGACAACCTTTGTCTTTTGACTGGGGTACTTGTTGATATATTTGTGTTTAAATCTATTATCTTGTTTCTTTTTTTCTTTTCCTTGATTCTGTTTTCCTCTTTTTCTGCCTTCTTGTAAATAAACTGAAAATTTTGCATGATTCTATTTCTGTTACTAACTTATTAGTGTTAACTCTGTTTTATTATCGTTTTGGTTGCTTTGAGATTTAAAATATACATATTTACCTTATGACAGGCTACTTTCAAGTGATACCACTCAGATAAAGTAGAAGAACAGACAATAGTACAGTTTCCATTTCTCTCCTCCCAATCTTTATGTTGTCGTGACTTTGGTTTTTACATATATTAAATCCCACACTAGATTATTATTGTTGCTTAAACACTTTATTTTTTAAAGAGATTTAAATAAAAATGCCATATATTTATCCACACAAGGATCATTTCAGGTATTCTTCACTCCTGCCTTTAGATCCAGAATTCTACCTGGTAGCCTGCTCCTTCTGCCTGAAGAACTCACTTTAACATTTTTTGTTGTGTGGTTCTGCTGGTGATGAATTCTTTTAGCTTTTGTATGTCTGAAAAAGCCTTTATTTTTCCTTCATTTTTTAAAAGGCTTTTGATGTGGACCATTTTTAAAGTCTTTATTGAACTTGTTACAATTGCTTTTTTTTTTTTTTTTCCTTTTCTTTTCTTTTCTTATGTTTTGGTTTTTTGGCCACTAGGCATGTAGGATCTCAGCTCCCAACCAGGAATCAAACCTGTATCCCCCCACACTGGAAGGTAAAGTCCCACCATTGGACCACTAGGGAANTAATTGCTTTTTTTTTTTTTTTTTCCTTTTCTTTTCTTTTCTTATGTTTTGGTTTTTTGGCCACTAGGCATGTAGGATCTCAGCTCCCAACCAGGAATCAAACCTGTATCCCCCCACACTGGAAGGTAAAGTCCAACCATTGGACCACTAGGGAAGTCCCTATTTTTCCTTCATTTTTGAAAGATGCTTTCTCTGGGCACATCAGATTCTCAGTTGATAGGGTTATTTTCTTTCAAAGATGCGCCACAGCTTCCATCTGCATTGTTTCCAGAGAGGCCTGCTGTCTTTCCTACCTTTGTTCTTTGGTATATTGCATGTCTATTTCCTCTGCTACTTTTAATACTCTGTCTTTATCAACGGTTTTGAACAATTTGATTATGATGTGCCTTAGTTTAGTTTTCTTCAGGTTCCTTGTACTCGAGATTTCTGAACTTCATAGATTTCTGAATTTACCATTTTCATCAAATTTGAAAGCTTCACCCATTATTTCTTCAAATATTTTCTGTCCCTTCTGCCTCTCCATTCCTTTGTAGACTCCAGCTACATGTAAGGCCACTTGAAGTTATTCATAGCTTACAAAACGTTCTGTTCTTTTTTTAAAAAAACTCTCTCTGACTCTTGTGTTTCACTCTGGATGTTTTCTAATGCTAGGACTTTAAATTTACAATACTTTCCTTCTGCAAAGTCTAACTTACCTTTAGTCTATTCAGTGTATTCTCCATCTCACACTGTAGTTTTCATTTTAAGAAAATGGATTTTTATATCTTCCATGTCTCTACTTAAATTTTTGAACATACAGAATGCAGCTATTACTGTTTTTAATGGCTTTGTCTGCTAATTCCAGCATCTGAATTAGTTGTAGGTCAATTTCAGTTCATAAATTTATCTTATTCAGTTCAGTTCAGTTGCTCAGTCGTGTCCGACTCTTTGTGACCCCATGAATCGCAGCACNAAAAACAAGCACAACGGCCCTGAGGTCAGGAACCAGGAAGAAATAGGATCGGTTTCATGAATCCTAAAATATAGTGAACAAAGGAGAGAATGACGAAAGACAAGGGAGGATAGGCAGGTATAAGTCAAATCATGTAGGTTATCTAAAATCAGAAGCTTAAAAACAAGAGGAAATCACCAAAGCAGCAACCACTAAGCAGTACAGCCATATTAACTGACTTAAATATTTTAAGTTCTAAATATCTATAAACTAAGCACACTACAAAATATAATGAAAGACATAATTTAAGGCTAACTCTGTCATCATATATTAATATTTAGCAAGTTGGTGTCAGACAAATAGCATAATAATCCAGTCAGATTAGTCATTCACTCAGTCATAAAGCATTTAGTGAGTTCCTGCTCTGTGCCAGACACTTTTCTGGGTGCTAGAAATACAAACATGATAGTGGTGATGCCATCTTCCACTCTGAGCAGTAAATACAAAACTAATAATGGTGATGTCATCCTCTACTTTGAGTAACCCAGTTTTCTTGTATTAGAACCAACTCTGGTGTGTGGTAAAAATGCAGACATCAAGGAAGAAACAAAAGCAAACATCTGGGTCCCACATATCAGCAAGTCTAACTCAAAAGTTTTATGGTAATCCCTCACCACACTTTGAAAAACACAAGTGAGGAAGTTTATCAAAATCACATGTAATTTATAGTTACATCTCCCCATTTTCCTTGAGCCATTACAATTAGAAGGAGTATGTAATATGGCATAGGGTGTGCTGGGGTGTGTATGTGTGTGACTAGTAAAAGGAGTATACAATATGGCATAGGGGTGTGTGTGTGTGTGTGTGTGTGTGTGTGTGTNGTGTGTGTGTCTGTGTGTGTGTGTCTGTGTGTGTCTGTGTGTTATAATTTACAGGGATTTGACATCAGAGCTCCAGGAGTCAGTGGTTGGGGGGGGGTGTGTGTGTGTGTGTGTCTGTGTGTGTGTGTGTGTGTGTGTGTGTGTGTGTGTGTGTTGGGAGGTTTAATCATAATTGCCAAGGAAGAAGTAAGAATTTCTGCAAACCAGAGGTTCTCAAAGTCCAAGTAAGAATTTCTGCAAACCGGAGGTTCTCAAAGTCCAAGACCCTTTCAAAACGTCCATCAAGTCAAAACCATTTTCAAAATACTAAAAACATTATTTGCTTGTTTCACTGTATTGGCACTCATTGGGATTCACTCACTGGCATTGACTTGATGGCTCAAAAGTAATGGTAGACATCTTAGCATTAGCACCACACTATACTAGTAGTCATTACATTTTCACCACCCCACACTAACCACCATTCAAAAAAAGTTTCATTTAAAAATACCTTTGACCAAACTGTAGCTATAAATATACATACTTTATAAAATATCTAGCCTTGACTACACACTTTTTTAATATTCTGTGTTGAATGGTTGTCCCAGGGCACTTACACAACTGCACTGCAAGCCATGTTTTTATAGAAAATTATTTTTCTTGAAAGAATGATTCATAGACAAATTGTTACTTAATCTTGGGTATTTAGCAGATATTTCCTTGAAATAACATCAAGGAAAACAGCTGTCAATATCTATTGCTAACTACAAAATTCAAGCTTTGAGAAAAGCAGAATTTTGCAAGCTTGTTTCTCCCACTGTAGACTTAAAAGCTTCCTACTTTATCACTTTTCTGACGAGTATGTGAAATTAACAAAAGCGATTCTTTAACAATGAATAATAAAACATGTAAACACTCGTCAGATCTGCATAACCCAAGGAACAAATATCTTCCAAATGATTAACGAAAGGGGTTAAAAAATCCTATGTGGATGGAAACATTCAAAGTGGAGGACAAACCAGCTGATCTTGAAAACTTCATTTCACTGCCATGATTTCAAATTTCACACTGCAATAAAATCTTTCTGAAACTGGAGTTCACCATCAAGGAGCACATTGTTTTGATTTTGTTGACAGTTTCACAGGTATGTTAAAAAAGTCTAACTTATTGTATGTCAACTATATGTCTATAAAAGTTTAAAAAATAATAAACTACCACTTGAGTTCTTGTATAGCATCAAAGAATAGCCACAATTATCTGAACAGTCTATTAAAATACTCTCCTTTTCTAACTACATATCTGTATGAGACCAGAATTTTCTCATATGCTTCAAGTAAAATAACATTAGAAAATGCAGTAACAGATATGAAAATCCAGCTGTTTTCTATTAAGCTAGACATTAAATATATTTGCAAAAATGTTAATAAATGTCAATCTCCTTACACCTGAAACTAACACAACACTGTAAATCAACTCTGCTCCAATAAAATTTTCTTAAAAATGCTACTTATGTTAACATGGAATGGGCTTATTGTTGTTATTTTAAATGAATTAAATGTAAATATTTCTAAAGTTCCTCAGTTTCAACCTCTAATTTGATAGGTATTATTAGACATAATCCACAAAAAACAAGTTCTGTGAGGTTATCAATAATTTTGAAAAAATATCTGTTGTAACATGAAAGTGTTGAAAGTGATAGCCGCTCAGTCATGTCCAACTCTTTGCGACCTCATGGACTATAGCTCACCAGGCTCCTCAGTCCATGGGATTTTCTTTTAAATGTTTTATTTATTTATTTGGCTGCACTGAGTCTTAGTTGTGCCATGTGGGATCTAGTTCCCTGACCAGGGGTCAAACCTGGAGCCCCTGCATTGGACGCACAGAATATTAGCCACTGAACCACCAGGGAAGTCCCTGTCCAGGGAATTTTTCAGGCACTGCAAAAATTTTTCAGGCACTGGATACTGGAGTGGGTTGCCATTTCCTTCTCCAGGGGAATCTTTCCAACCCAAGGATAGAACCTGGATCTCCAGCACTGGAGGCAGATTCTTTACTGTCTGGGGCACTAAAAAGATCTTCAATTATTAAAGTGTAAATACAAAAAGGCAAAGGCAAAACATGAGAGACTGGCATTTTACACTTTAGCTTCCATTTGCTGAAAAGGGGGAGAAAATGATGGCATGTCCATACGTGCTTGTATATGCATGAACGTTGGGAACTCAAGAATCTGATAAAGGGAAGCGGAATATGGGATACACAAAAAGGTACCAGAATGAGACTTCTCAATGAATTATCTTTAATCTTTAAAACACACAAAATGTATTTTTAAACTTTTAATTTATAGTCTAATTTAAAGAACATAATCCTAAAGCCAGTATTAAGCCATAATTCAAATGCCTTTTCAATTTCTAGGTTGCTCAGAAAACAAAAAAATTTAACCTTTTTTTTCCCTCTCTGAAGCAAAACAGTATCACTAGCAACTATCAATAAACACTTATGCCAGAAGAATAAGTATCTGATTTCTCGAATGAAAAGGGAATTTTGTTAAACCTATAAATTTATCCATCACCTAAAAGAAATAGTAATGAATAAATTAATTATTAAGAAAATACTGGGAGTTCCCTGGTGATCTAGTGGTTAGGATTCAGGACTTTTCACTGCCACGGTTCCACTTCAACCCCTGGTCAGGGAACTGAGATTCCACAAGCCACACAGTGTGGAAAAGAAAGGAAGAAAGAAAGAAAAATATTCAGGTGAAACCATGAAGTCAGCAGTTATTTTAATTCTTTTATACTTCAAAGATGTCACTGATAGAATTAAAAGCAAAATTAGATACTGCACAAGGAAAAAAAAAAAAAAAGAATCAGTGAACTTGGAAGATAAAGCAACAGAAATTATCCATAAGTAAGCAGAGAGAAAAAAAAGAATTCTCAGTGAACTGTGGTTCAATATTAAGCTATCTAACANCATGATCCAGCGGATGTTGGCAATTTGATCTCTGGTTCCTCTGCCTTTTCTAAAACCAGCTTGAACATCTGGAAGTTCACGGTTCACATATTTAGGCCCTGTATTTTCCTGCTTCTTTGCATTTCTGAATTTTTGCTTAGATGACTGATGTAAATTTTAGCTTATTGGATGTTGAAAAAATTTCCCTATAAGTATTTGTGAGATTTGTTCCAGGATGCAGTTCTTGGAAACCATTTATTCATTTTGTGTCTTGCTTTTAAAATTTGTTATGCAGAACCAGAGCAATGCCCTTGAATCTTGAGGTTTCCTGTCAGGCTACTGAGAACAGGTACTATGTCTGGCTTGTGTGACCGCTAGACACTGTTGCCTCTAATCCTTTCAAGTGAAGCCTTTCTCAGCTTGGGATAGTTTCTTCACACACACACGCACACAACATAAGCACTCAGTTGAAAGCACAAAAGGTATTCTCTACAAACTCCTGGAGTTCTCTCTCTTTGCAACTTTCTCTTCCCTGTTACTCTGTCCTGAGAATTCGAACTGCCTTGGTCTCCCTGAACTATCAGCTTTGTCTCTTAAATTCAGGGAGTTGGCTGGGTTTCCCTTCCCTCTATATGGCCTGGAAACTCTCTCAAGACAGTAAGCTGGGACAATGATAGAGTTCACCTCACGTGTTTCTTAACCCTCAAGAATTACTGTCTTTTTCTGCTTGATGCCCAGTTACTTGCAAACTATTGTTTCGTTTCATGTGTTGTTTCTGAATTTTAGTGTTTCAAGTAGTTTAAATGTGGTTCCTTTTACTTCATCTTGACCAGAAGCAAAATCTGTCATCGTTATTATACTCATATTACAAATGAGTAAATTGAAGAAAAGGTCAGCCCAAGATTCCAAATTATAAGTGTTCTTAAGTTTCACAGCACATCAAGCACAAGGTTCTGTCAATTATTCCTTTTATCCACTACTACCAGTCATAGTTCAAGATAATCATCGTAAGAACTATCAAAATATTTACATCTTAACTAAGTGATAAAGGACAAAACCACCTGTATTTTATTCACATTTATATGATGCAAGCAGCTCCTCGCACTTTGCTGGGGTTTAATACATCTAGGGAAATTTTATAGTACAGTATTAAGAGTATGTAATAGTGATGTCGGACACCAATGTTCAAATCCTGATGCTGCAACTCACTGGCAATATGACCTTGGACAAGTCACTTAACTTCCTTATACATTAGTGTTCTTGCCTGTGACACAGAGATGATGAAATCAAACACAGAGGATTATTGTAAAGATTAAATTATTTTTAAATATATGTGAAAGGTATAGAACAATGCCTGGCACACTGTACGCGTTGTGTAAATGTCAGGTAGTATTGTTGAACTGAATTGAACTGGTCTCCTTGCTTTCAATTTCTCCTCCCTTTCATCTATCCTCCAGAAGATATTGGGTGGGTCAAAAGTTCATTTGGGTTTTTCTTTCCCCCAAAATTCCTAATGAACTTTTTGGCCAACTCAATACTTCTTTTAGAAGAAGCTTCTTAAAATCCAAGTTTTATCCTAATGTATCACTGCTGTAAAGTCTTCTGTGGCTCTCCATGTAAGCCTGTCTAGCCCAGTAGTCATCTCTAAATTCATTTCTCTGGGACCACTGCCATCACAGCAACTCTTTGCTCCATGAGTACTGATCCTTTTACCAGATCCCAAATACATCTTCCTCCGAACCCTTGCTCACACAATCTCCTCCACTTGGAATTTCATTCCATAGCCTCTCTCCACCCAAGTTGACGCTGATTGAGATCTTATCCATCCTTAAGAGCCTAACTCAAACTCCACCTTCCCATAAAGCCTATTCTGATCACTCTTAAAACATTCCATCTCTATATCTTCTCAACAGCCTCAGCAATACTTTTGATGATTTTCACAGGACCCCTATAGACTCCCTATGTTAGTAACTGTTATAGAGCTATTCACCTAGCAGTGACTCAATAAATATCCACTCAAGGAACAGATAAATTACTTTGACTCAGAGAACTAAAGACCACATTCAAAGCAAAGAACTTTACAGTCAATTCTGTCTTTAGCCAGTTCTTCCTGAGAGAAGCTGAGCTCCTCATCATGCAAACAGCAGGAAGAACTGAGCCCAAAACAGCCACTTCATCCCTGGCAGCCCCCTGGGGGTAACAGAAGTAACAAGGCTAGGAAAATTCAGTTGCCAGTTTCCAGGCTCTAGAACTTGTCTAATCAACCAGCCTCCCTGAGTCAAATGAACCAAAGAGAAGCAGAACATCCCACCAAATATAGACTCTGCTGCCATCCTCCCCTGGAAATAGAAAGCAGGAGGCAGAAGGCACTCAGGACGCAAAACAAGAGTGACATGGTGTCACAGGACAGGAAACAGGCCCATCCTTACATCCCCACAGCAGCCGGAGAGAACCCACTCCCTGTCGCCTCCCATCCCAAGCTGGAGCTGGAAGCGCCTTCCCAAAAGGTTGGGGAAGGAGGGAGCAAAGAAAGGCATGTCAAAAGCCACCTCTCAGCATGAAGCCCTTTCTGTCTCCGTCTCCTAGAGACTGAAGGAGGAAAGAAAATTATCAAAACATGGAATCTAAAAAAGATAATACAAATCAATTTATTTACAAAACAGACTCACAGACAAAGAAAACAAATTTATGGTTACCAAAGCGGAAAGGGGAGGGGGAAGGATAAATTAGCAATATGGGATTAACAGATACATACCACTATACATAAAATAGATAAATAACAAGGATTGACTGCATAGCACATAGAACTATAGGCGCTTCCCCGATGGCTCAAGTGGTAAAGAATCTGCCTGCAATGTAGGAGATTCAAGAGACGTGGGTTCGATCCCTGGGTGGGGAAGATGCCCAGAGGAGAAAATGGCAACCCACTCCAGTATTCTTGCCTGGAAAATCTCATAGATAGAGGAGCATGGCAGACTACAGTTCATGGGATCACAAAGAGTCAGACATTACTGAGCACATGGGAACACGTGGAACTATATTCAACATCTTGTAATAACCTATAATGGAAAATAACCTGTAAAAATATGATTATATAACTGAATCACTTTGTTATACAATTGAAACTAACACAACATTGTAAATAACTATTGCTAAATAAATATTTTTAAAAAATAAATGATATGAAAATCTGTTACTGCAGGTTTGTACATGCATGCTCAGTTGCATCCTACTCTTTGTGACCCCATGGACTGTGACCTGCCAGGATCCTAGTCCATGGGATTGTCCAGGCAAGAACACTGGAGTGGGTTGCCACTGCCTCCTGCAGGGGATTTTCCTGACCCAGGGATCAAACCTGTGGCTCCTGTACTGGCAGATGGCTTCTTTACCACTGATCCACCCAGATTCTGTGCCCCTAACCTGGCTAAGGAAACATCCAGTAGGCCAAGGCTGTCAAATAATGAAAATTGGCCCCATCCAAATGGCAACCCACTCCAGTGTTCTTGCCTGGACAATCCCAGGGATGGGGGAGCCTGGTAGGCTGCCTTCTATGGGGTCGCACAGAGTCGGACATGACTGAAGCGACTTAGCAGCAGCAAGGCTGTATATTGTCACCCTGCTTATTTAACTTATATGAAGAGTACATCATGAGAAATGCTGGGCTGGAAGAAGCACAAGCTGGAATCAAGCAGCAGCAGCAAACTTCTTCCCTATTTCCTATCTCTGCCCCAACAGAGTAAACAGCCTGCTTTCCTCAGTGGGTCGTCCCGGCTGAGGTCTATTTTAAAGCAAGCAACAACAAAAGAGGCACTGGCACAGGTGATGGGTGTGATTTATAGGTTGTCTCAAGTCTTAGTATCTCCACGGTTCGCTCTTCTTCATGCTCCTCAGGCCCTTTCCTGGCTCCACCCACTCAACGAGTATTTGCTGAGTGCTTTCTGTGTGCCAAACTCTTGCACTAGAGATTAAATAGTTAAAAGATGTACACACAGTAACTCTGTCCCAGTGGAGATTGTGGTCTACAGGGAGAAGCAGACTTTAAACACATAAGTGCACAGATAAGTGTAAAATTATGTAATGAGTTTTAAGAAGGGAAGGTACACAGTGCCATTACAGCCTGCAGCCAGGAAACCCAGGGGTCTCCTGGGGGACTCAAGAGAAGCCACCCAGTGGAGACAAGAAAGATGAGGGGCTCCAGGCTTGACGTCACTGCCCCGCAAGGAAATCTGCTTGCGGGGCAGAACACTGCTTAGCTTCCGTGTACATGGGTTTCCTTACTTGTGAAACAGGTGGGGATCATGACTACCTTCTTCATAGAGCCGTTCTGAGGATTAAAAGGAGTTAATCCTCAACACATTTTATATGCACAAGTGTTTGCTTTTGTTCTTTGAGTTGTTCCTGATCCTTCAACTGAAGTTTCTCCTCTTGGTAGACCCCTCCTTGACTCCCCCTGGGAGAATCAGATGTCCCCAGAAATCTCAGCTCACGCCTCTGTCATACCACCCACCATAATCCAGTCTACTTGCCTGTGTGTATTACCTTCATGGGAGGTTCCAGAAAGCCTTGACTCCACCTAATATTTACCTTTGTGTTCTCAGGGTCTCTCATTATATGACAGAAACAAAGTACATATAAGCATTTATGGAACAAATAAACAAATTTCTTTTCAGCTTGATAGAGGTTTCTATCAAACTTGAATACCAGACAAGAGGAGCTGCAAATGCAACTGACATGAATTTGACCCCTAATAAAACCTCTCTTGCCAGAACTGTGTTTAACATTTGTGCCTCCAGTCTGCACAGACAAACATACAGGAAACAAGCCCCTCAGACTCTGCCCAGCTGTGAGCTCTGTGAGGGCAAGGCTTGAATCCATTCATTGTTCCACCCACCTGGCATGGTAAGCATGCTGTGTGTGTTCTATAAGTGCTTGTGAAGTGAACTAATGAATGCCCATCATGGTAGCCTAGAGGTTAAGGCTCTGCACTTCCACCACAGGGAGCATGGGTTCAATCCCTGGTCAGGTAATTAAGATCCTGCATGCCACATGGTGTGGCCAAAAATAATAATAATAATAATTTTCAAATTAACAAATGCCCATCATCTTGTTATTCATACACTACATCACTTGGCACCTACTGGTCTTTACATCTTTGGTATCTGGAAAACTTCCAGAGCAATTATTTTTCTTTCATCTTATGAAAATGTGGCACCTGTAAGTAATTATACTTCTCTTTTTATCCGGGCTTGTAGATACGATCAGAGACAAACTTGAAGTCCCCACTTTCTAAATGTGAAGGCATTTGTGGTGTGCAGTGGATCAGCTTTCTGTTTGGTCTTAAATATGTTGTATTATTTTCCCTCCAATCCAGTCTTTTTTTTTTTTTTTTTCACCTTCACTGATTACTATACATACAGGTGCAAAAATTATATACACTTCCCAGATGTGTAAAAAATATACTTTTTAAATTTTAAAGCCAAATTCATTTTGATTATTGCGCCCCAATACATTGGGTAGTGGGGGAAATTTTTAGCATGGTATTTCCAGTTATTTTAGACTCTACTGACTTTAAAATGGTCTCTTTTAGGTTGTCTCAGGCTTTTAGGGGTAAAATCTTAATCAATTCAGTGTTGAATTTCCTACCAAAGCTGTTTCTACTGATCCTATGATGTCCGAGATGGATGAGGCATTCAGGCATCTTTATGGCATTAGAGAAGGGACTTGTGGTCTTCACAGGTCTCCAGTACAATGTGGCAGGTACGGCATCGCCCTGGGAAGCTGGAACTTCTCGGCTCTTTCAAGGTCATATTTCAAGCTAAAGGCGTCCCTCTAGGCGTGAAGGTCCCACCTCTGAGGCCTATGTATTATAACAGAAACATAGGGCAACTTCCATTCAACAAACTTAGCAGAGAGAGTTCTGTGATGTGGCTTTTTGAGCTTCATGTGACTTCTGCAACCCAGAATGTCTCAGTTAATGTGTGGTGAATTCCATTTCCTCCAAGGGGAACTGTGATTGACAGTCAGAGCAAGGCTTGTGACATAACAGGCTTAAGTTTTCCCCGGTGGCCCAGTCAGACCGAGAAACAGAGACCAGAGAATGCTGTCATTCAAAAGCCTTGGTTGCAAGCCACGTAATTTCTCCAGTTTTCAACCCCCACAATGCATTCTGTGCAAGTCTGGAATTAGTGGAAATTTCCAAGCTAGAAATATCTTGGAGCCAACTAACTTTGAAATGTTGACATGCAACTATTCACCGGTGTACTTGGAGGCCTGCATAATTTAGTGAGGAGTGTCCCGACCTGAACTAGGGAGTCTCTTAGACAAAAGGATCCACTCTCTTCTACAGCATCTGATTCAACCTCTCTTCATGATGCTTCTTTCAGCATAGGGTTGGAATCCTGATAAGTCAGCATGACTACAAACATTTTTGGTCACTGAAAAGGAACCTACTGTGTGCTGAGTACTTTACATTCATCATCTTTGCTCCCTGAAGAATCCACACTCGGGGGTGTTATGAAATCCACTCTATGGATGTGGAACTAAGCAATTTGACTCTAAAGCTCATAATCATTCACACCGTTGCCTCCAAAATATTTTGATTCTCTCCCTCTTGGAAAGCGGGAAACAAATTTAGTGTAAACAGAGACTGACCGAAAAATAGACTTTTTTGTAATACTAAAATTTTATATAAAATTTTAATTTTTTTTAACAAAATTAAAAATAATTGGTTCCATGGCCTCTTGTATTAGTTCTGACTGGGGGCAAAACAAGACCACTGCTCTTGCTGGTCCCGATTCTGCCCCCATAGGCTCTTCTCTGTCTTCACAAGACACAAGAGGAAAAATATCAGAAGTAAATTGTGAAGAGCAGCTTTTACTGAAGCCCCAAAAACATGTCTGAATTGCCACACAACTGAACCACCTTTTTCTTGCTCAAACTGATATTCCTATTTTAGCTAATTTTGATTTTCAGCTAGATTTACTTATTTCTAATTCAGATGTCTTTAATAACTTTTCAGAAATCTTTTTGACAATAAAATTTGTACCCCAGGTTCTTTGTGGAAATAGTTTTCATTTATCACCTAGTTATAAATATCTCCCTTTTGGTTACTCGGCAGATCTGTGATGCATTTTCTCTTTGCCAAGTGCTTCACATGGCTGTCTATCAAATGCATCGGTAGGGATTTCTGAAAGCTCTCTGAGAATTAAAGCACTATTTTCAAAAGAAGTAGAGTAAATTACAAATAAGTTGACCTATTTCTTGTGGTTCTGGAGCAGAACCATATTTACTGCATTTGCAAATAATTAAAATATAAAAGCTAATATACTATATCTTACCCATCCCTTATAAAGCAATCTCTCTTTTCAGCAGTCAGCTAGTGACTGTTATTTTTACCTCTAACTAGTGCAAACATAATTATTATCCCAAATCAAGTTCATCTGGAGGGCTTGAAACTTCACTTCATTTTTTAATATTTTTATACAACTGCACATTCGGTACCCCTTTGAGGGGGCAAGTTTCCGAAATAGTTTTCAAGTCTGCAGTGCACAACAAAAATAAATGTCCAGGTGGTCCTGGAACAAACTAACAGGCAAACTCTTAAAGCCCAAGATGGGAAAGAGAAAATCTGAAAGGCAAGATGGCATGGTGCCAATTCAACTCAGAACAGAGTTTCTGAAGCAGCACTTCAGATCAGATACCAGGCCTAAGATCTTTGACAAAATCTGAAATTTTGCTAAGAATCTGCTTCAATGCTAAGGAGCAACAGGTCCTCCATGGCAGAAGATGCTATCACAATACTCGCAAATTACAACTCTCCAAGGACAGGGGAGGCATAAGATCCATCCCCAGAAGTCAGGGTGTCCTGGTCCCAGGTAGGGCTCACCTGTGTGGTAGCCCCAAAGGAGCTCATAGGATGTGTTAGGCAGAGGGGTACCTCCTTCAGTACAGACACAGGATCACATAATGGAAAGAGGAGGAAGTTGTTTTGATTTTTTTTTTTTTGCCAAGCTCTGTGGCATGTGGGATCTTAGTCTCCTGACCAGGATTGAACTCACATCCCCCTGCAATGGAAGTGCAGAGTCTTAACCACTGGGCCACCAGGGAAGTCCTAAAGAGGAAGAAGATTTAAGGAATGTCAGCCTCCAAACTATTGTCCTTTCACTTATAAATTGAGCTAAAAGTACCTCCAATGGCTGTTGTGAGGATTACAGATGATACAGATAAGCACGTGCCACAGAGTAGACCTTTAAGTGACGTGCTGTGCTGCAGTGCCCCGCTGAATCACTTCAGCTATGTCCAACTCTTTGCGACCCCGTGGACTGTAGCCTGCCAGGCTCCTCCGTCCATGGGATTCTCCAGGCAAGAATACTGGATTGGGGTGCCATGCCCTCCTCCAGGGCTCTTCCCAACTCAAGGATCAAGCCTACATCTACTGCAGCTCCTGCACTGTAGGCGGATTCTTTACCGATGAGCCATGAGGGAAGACCTTAGGGATGTAAGGTAATAGCTACTGCTATCAGTATTAGTCTGCTCTCTCTTTCGTTACCCAGCCTAAAGGCATATGTTTTCCATTTCTGTGAGAAACGCTCAGGTTCAGAGAAGTGAGGCAAATAGCCTGGGTTCACACAGCAGATGGATGCTGGGGTCAGGGCTCCCACTGCTGCTCCTTGCCTTTGCAGTCTTCCCTTAGCCCTCCCATGCACAGGACTCCCTCTCTTTCTGCAGCAACGCCTGTGAATGCCATCCCCGCAGGCTTGGATTTGTGGCAACAGTGTGGTGGCTCACTTCTCAAGAAAAAGGAGGATTCAGAGTGGAAAGCAGAGGAAAATGACTAGATTATGCTGGCAACCCTCAAAGTGCCACAGGTCAAATCAGTCCATCGGAGATATTTATTGAGTCCTACCTTGAGATAACCAATCACTCCTAAAGGAAGTCAACCCTGAATATTCATTGGAAGGACTGATGCTGAAGCTCCAATACTTTGGCCACCTGATGTGAACAGCCTACTCATTGGAAAAGACCCTGATGCTAGGAAAGATTGGTGGGAAAAGGAGAAGAGGGTGACTGAGGATGAGATGGCTGGATTGGCATCACCAATTCAATGTATATGAATTTGGACAGACTCCAGGAGACAGTGCGGAATGAGGAGGCCTGGCATGCTGCAGTCCATGGGATCACAAAGAGTCAGACACGACTTAGTGACTGAACAACAACATCACCCTTGAGATAATTGGGTCTCATGCAACCAACGATCCAAGAGGATCCAATCAACTTACAGCAGAAAGCGTGGCTCTGAGCCAGTGTCTGCAGGGACCACAGAACATCAGAGCCCCGTGGAGTAAGAAAAGTGGGGGGTGGTGGGGGAGAGGCAAAGCAACAGCTGTAATGTGTTCGAGGTGTATCAGTCCTCTCCCCATTCTCAAAACAAAAGGTGTAAGATGGGAATAAACCATTCAGAAAGGAGAGTCAAACGTGACTATGGGGAGGCTCATTCTCTGGGGACCCCAATCCCAGGCTCACGTGACAGCCTTTCTCTAGCTCTCACCAGAGGTGGGATCCCAGCAACATTGATAATCCCAAATTCACAGGCTCTGGCAGGCCTCCGGTCCTCAAGGGGGTCCTCCCCATCACAGTGGGAGGTCTCCAAGAGCCATCTCCATGCTCAGCAGCCAGTTTCCATGGGGCATGTGTCCCCATCCTCTCCTTCCCCTCAGGTCCCTTCATCCACTTCCTGATATGATGATGCTCAAGGCTGGGCGCATTGCCAGGGCCTGCCTCAAAAGCCTCTGCCCTGTTTCTGGGGTGCCATGTCCTGCTAACCATCAGGGGCTCATGGGGCCCCAGGCACAGCAAGAAGCCCTCTCCTGCAACAAGGCAAATACAGCTTCCGGAGCTTCTGCCGAGGCATGCCCCTGCCTCTGCTGTCCGGACCTCATGTCCCTGGGTTTGGGGCAGAAAAAAAGATCAGTGTCTGAAGTGACCACTAAACCGTCCACCCCAGCCCAGGACTCCTCCTGTTGAATTTTTAAGACAACAAGAACAACATACCATGTCAACAGGCTGCAGCTGCCCCACCTCAGCTCCTCAGATTCACCCCAGCAGGCTCCAAAGGTGGGGCTCCCCATCCCAGGAGGGGCAGTTCCCACTTTCTCCCATACTCACACCCACGCTCACCACTAGCCAGCTCCATGCTGGGGGGCTGGGCTGATGGTGCCGAGAGCTGTGTGCACAGGAAAGGCACTGGGGCCACCCATCATCCCAGCAGCCCCAGCAGCAGGGAGGAGGTCACAGGGAAGAGGGTGGGAAAACCCTCCATCCATCCCACTGTGCACCTGTCTTTCCCCAGCACAGGAGTCAGCCTCAGCCTCTAGCACATCAGAGAGCAGGTACTTCCCCTCCGCCACCCACGGCCCCCTCCTGGGACCCTCACTGCTCCCTAGATCCTCACTGCATCCTGTATCCCTCCAACACACCCCACCTAGAATCCTGTCCAGGGCAGAGTCACACACCAATGACACAGCATCATTCCACTTTCCTTGCCCAAATCTTCGTGGTCCTTCTTGTGTTCTCCTTCCACTCAACCCTTGCGTTGACCCATTCCACCCTGTTACTTCTCCCCTGAGATGCCTCTGAGGCCCAAGTCTTCCCCTCCCAGCTCCTTCCGTGGCAGCCTCCATCCTACCTCTGGTGAGAAAAACAGAAATCCTTGTGCACACAGACCTCTATCCCAAGGAGGGACAACTAACAATAGGTGCCATAAACAGGTAAGTTACAAAGTGTGTTGGAAGCTCCTAGCAGTTATGGAAAAGGGACTCTGCAGAGCAGGATACAGGAGACTGGGAAGAGCGGGTGCAGGAGGGCACAGTGCAGGAATGGTCAGGTAGACCTGAGAACATGGAATCCGAACAAAAACCTGAAGGAGGCCAGGGGGTTCACCAAACCTGGGGGAGGAACATCCCAGGCGGTGGGGAAGAGTCGGGCATGAGCCCTAGAGGAAGCCCGCGCCCGGCCCGCGTGGCCTCTGGGCCGTCACCTCCAGATCCTTGAGCATCACTGTTGGGTTCACCTTTCTCTTTCCTTATGCCAGCCCCCTGCTCAGGAATTTGTAAGGGCTTACAGTTGAACAGAGGCCCAAATCTGTGTTTCTAACGTGAGTATTAGAGACACCCCTACCCTGGCCCTGCCCCTCTGTCTATAGTGCGTGCTGCTGGCACTCAGCCTGGATCCCTCCATTTTCTATGCACCACCCTCCTTGTCTGGTTTCTGACGGCTGGTATCTGCAATGTTGCGGAGAGGCCTGTCACCCTCATGCAGCAGCCGACACTGAGTGGGACTGTGAAGGGCCAGGTCCCTGCCTAAAGCTTGGACAGAGTCAGCCGTGTCATTCATGCTCCAGAGCTCCCGGAGGGGCCAGGCTGAGGCTGGAACGGCACCTGGAACAGCGCCCTTGCTTGCTGCCTTCCCTGCCCTCTTGTTCCACCCCTGGGCCCTTACTAGCTTCTGCTGGAAGCAATTTCTCTTTTTTCAAGGTATTTTATTTAATTTTTTAACTGAGGTACAGTTGACTTACAATATTACATGTTTCAGGTATAAAACATAGTGATTCACAATTTTTAAAGATGCATTTATAGTTCTTATAAAATATTGGCTATATATATATATATATATATCCTCTGTGCCGTACATCATAACCTTTCAGTTTAGTTCATACACAGTAGTTTGTGCCTCTTAATTCTCTACCCCTGCCTTGCCCCTCCTCCCTTCCCTCTCCCCACTGGTAACCACTAGTTTGTTCTCTATACCTGCAAATCTATATCTTTTTTGTAATATTAACCGGTTTTTGGTTTTAGATTCTCCATGTATGATAACATATAGTATTTGTCTTTCTCTGTCTGACTCATCTCACTGAACATAATACCCTCCAGGTTCATCCACGTTGTTGCAAATGGCAAAATCTCGTTCTTTTTTGTGGCTGAGTAGTATTCCATCATGCACACGTGCATGCATGCACATATCTACACATATATGTATGCATGTCTCACATCTTCTCTATTCAGTCCTCTGTTGATGGGCACTTAGGTTACTTCTGTATCTTGACGACTGTAAATAGTACTGCCATAAACACTGGGGTGTGTGTATCTTTTCAAATTAGTGTTTCCATTTTCTGCAGATATATACCGAGGAGTGGGATTGCTGGATCATATGGTAGCTCTATTTTTAGTTTTTGAAGGAACCTCCATACTGTTTTCCACTGAGGCTGCACCAGTTTACATTCCCAACAACAGTGAAGAAAGGTTCACTTTTCTCCACATCCTTGTCAACACTTGTTATTTGTGGTCTTTTTGGTGATAGCCATTCTAACAGCTGTGAGGAATCTCACTGTCACTTGCATACGCATCTTTAGTTCAGGGTCTGTCTCCAGGGAAGTGACCTAAGATACTGTCTCAGTTTAGTTCCCACTACTTCCAAATATGGATTCTCTCCTTCCTTCCTAAGACATCCTGGCAGCACTATCTCTCCCTGAATTATAGCAACAGACATCTCACACACACGTTCTGGCAAGTATTCACAAAGGAGTGTGTTTTGTTTTCATTTTGTTATAGTTTCATATATCCATTTCCTGTCTCCCTAAAGAGATTTTAAGTGCCTTCAGAGCATTCTTCACAACCTTCTGCTCCAGACCAGACACAAAATATATGTTAGGAACTTACTGAATGAAACAAATGACGGCAGGTCTGCTCGTCTCCTGTTCATGGCCGCTTTGGAGCAACCTGGCTTCAAAGAAAGCAATAAAAGGCAACCATGAGCATAACTCAGCTTGGAAACACAGCTGTGCCCATGGAGCCTCCGGGGGCCTCGGGAGGCTGGGAAGCTGTGCCCATGGGGCCTCTGGGGAGACTGGGAAACTGTGCCCATTGGGCCTCTGGGGGCTGATAAGAGGCCTGATGCCAAACCTGTGATGAGACATTTAACCCCTGAAGTCTCCCCCTGGCCTCTCTGGTAAACTTATAATGCGGTATCTGAGGAGGCCTCAGGCAAGGGCTGGTTCAACTGAAGACAAAGTATACAATCAGAATTTGGGGGGCATTCCTTGATGGTCCAGTAGTAAAGAACCTGTCTTGCAACACAAGGGACACTGGTTCGATCCCTGGTCCCGGAAGATCCTACCTGCTGTGGAGCAACAAAGCCCATGCACCCCGGCTACTGAGCCAGCGCACTACAACTACCGAAGCCCGGCTGCCTGGAACCTGTGCTCTGCAAGAAGAGAAGCCACAGCAATGAGAAACCTGGGCATGCAACACAGCACGGCCCCCGCTCACTGCAACTAGAGAAACCCCACGCAAAGCAATGAAAGCCAGAGCAGCCAATAAAGAAACNCCTGCTGTGGAGCAACAAAGCCCATGCACCCCGGCTACTGAGCCAGCGCACTACAACTACCGAAGCCTGGCTGCCTGGAACCTGTGCTCTGCAAGAAGAGAAGCCACAGCAATGAGAAACCCGGGCATGCAACACAGCACGGCCCCCGCTCACTGCAACTAGAGAAACCCCACGCAAAGCAATGAAACCCAGAGCAGCCAATAAAGAAACAAATAAATCTTTTTTTTCCCAAAGAGTCTTTGATTTCTCCTATCCATTCGTTCATATTCCTTCCCAGTTTCTCAGGGCTTCCCCTGGTGGCTCAGATGGTAAAGAATCTGCCTATAATGCAAGAGACCCAGGTTCAATCCCTGGGTTGGGAAGACCCCTGGAGAAGGGAATGGCTAACCCACTCCAGTATTCTTGCCTGGAGAATTCCATGGACAGAGGAACCTGGTGGGCTACAATCCATGGGGTCACAGAGTCAGACACAACTGAGCAACTAACACTGTTTGCTACCCCTAATTTCCCAGTTTACCTTCCTAGATGGGCATTAAAGTCTTCTTTTCATGTTGCCTCTGCCCAAGCCCAGGCCCTCCTAATGACAATCCTTGAGGCTTCCTGGGGGTCATGGGAAAATCTAGCAGCTGAATCTCCTGGCCCATGAAGCTCTGAAACCTTCCCATGGGGCAGGGCCCCACACAAAGTGGAAGACTAAACAGCACATGGTAGGATGATATTCATCTGAGACCTACTGAATGTCGGATGCTGGCATGCAACCAGCCTTCAAAACTGTCCTGTGAAGTAGGTAATAGGAACTTTCTAAACCGAGCCATGTGTCTCCCTGTACTGCCTCGCCCTTCCCTCACTGGGTCCGCTGAGACAGTCTGTGTGCACAGCCTCTGGAAGGAGAGCACAGAAGAATCGCAGAGGAAGAGGGCTAGTTCCAGCTTTTGAGTTTTCAAAGCCCAGCCCTCAGGAAGGAGCAGATAGGATTCAGCGCCTAGACCACAGATGGAAGAGAACTACACAAAAAAAGCAGCTCAGAGCTTCCCAGGCTGGGGGAGCCAGGGGTGAAGCAGGGATGGAGAGATACAGTGGGCCCCCAAGAAAGGGGAACGCTGCCCCAGTCCTTCACCTCTCGAGCATCCTTGCACCACCCTCCCCACAACTTTATGGGATCTGAGAACATCAGGGGTCCTTGCCCCTCTTATCCAGGTAGAGTCCTACAATGTCTCAGAGAAGAAATAGTTATATAGGGTATCCAGAGAGAGAGTGAAAAATTCTGATTTTTTTTTTTTTTTGCAATCCTCAAAATAAAGATATCATTCACATAACATTTACCATTTAGCCTGACCTTATTTGGCAGAAAGAAACACATGAGAGATCTGTGGTTAAAATGAAAGTGATGATGACTCTACAGAAAAAGCTTATCACTTCAGGCAGTGACTTGTGATAATTTGCTAAAGATGAAGAAGTAGAAAAAAAAGATGCTTTAAGGATTTTGCTATTTCATTGAAACTGATGGTTTTTCTTAAGAAACAAATGGCTCAGGGCAATGATCCATTACAAATTGCTACATGTTATGCTGTAGAGATTTATTGTGCACACAATTATGCACTGATATCAGAAAATGTTATTAAATCTCTGGGATTTTTTTCATTATAACCTCAATTTAAAATGATGTATCTCATGGAACTCTGCTCAATGTCACGTGGCAGCCTGCATGGGAGGGGCGTTTGGGGGAGAGTGGATACATGCATGTGTATGGCTGAGTCCCTTTGCTGCTCACCTGAAACTATCACAACATTGTTAATTGGCTATACCCCAATACAAAATAAAAAGGGTTTTAAAAAAATCTTAAAAAAATAAAATGATGTATCTGCATGCTTAAAAAAAAAATCACCCTCCATTTAAAATGTTCAGTGGTTTTTAGCATGTTCACAATATTACACAACTGTCACCACTAATTCCAGAACATTTCCATTCCCCTACCAAAAGAAATCCTACACTGTTAGTAGTCACTCCAATACCCAATTGGAGATCCCCAATCCCCCAATCCCCAACTACACCCAGCCCCTAGCTACCACTCATCTATTCTCTGTCTCTATGCATTTGCCTATTCTGGACAGCTCATAAAAATAGAATCATGTATGACCTTTATGTCTGGCTTCCTTCATTTAACAAAATGTTTTCCAAGTTTATAGCCAGCTATAGCACATGTGAGTACTTCATGTACTGAACAGCATCTCATCCTATGGATAGGCCACCCTTTGTTTATCCATTCATTAACTGATAGAGATTTGTGTTGTTCTCTTTCTTTGGCTATCATGAATCACACAGCTATGAACATTCATGTACAAGTTTTTGTGGGTCCACAAAACAGACACATTCTGTTGGTTATATACCTAGGAGTGAAAGTGCTGAGTCATAAGTCTATATTTAACTTTCTGGGGAACTGCCAAGACTTTTTCTACAAAAGGCTTCAGCAGAGATGGGAGTTTTGACAGCCTGTGGGGCTACCCATGGCCTCATGAGTCACAGAAGCAGCAGAACAACTCTGATTCCTATGTGCCAAGGGAGAGAGCCAGACATAGGGAGATCTCATCACTGAGAGAGGGAAAGCCAAGGCCGCTCGGCACTGGGGCTGCAAGACTGATCAGCAGTGCCGCTATCTCGGCAACTACCAGGGTGAATGTATGCACCAGCTCCCCCCATGCAACTCACATTTAGCGATGACCCTAAGGAAAAGAGAGGGCTTCAAATTAAGTAAGATTAAGTTTCCTTTTCTAGCAGAATGAGAATTTATTATAGAAATTAAGGAAAATTATAGGGAAATAAATAAAATTGTATTTCTGAAAGATTTTTTTATGCTGACCATTTTTAAAGTCTTTCTTGAATTTCTTAACCATATTGCCTCTGCTGTTTATGTTCTGTTTTTTGGTCATGAGGCATGTGGGATCTTAGCTTCTCAACCAGGGATCAAACCCACAGTACGTGCATTGAAAGGTGAAGTCCTAACCACTGGACCTCCAGGAAATTCCCAAAATTACATTTCTTGCATACCTAAATTTGTGAATAGAGATATGTAACTACTGCACAGCTTAATCTTGGAAGCAGCTCAGAAAGGAAGCCAGCGAAGCCCACGAGGAGTTGTGAACCCTCCACCACCCAAGCTGCTAAGTGTTTATCCAAAAGGGAAGAGTAAGCAGAGATGTGAGGAAGAGCAGAACTAGAGGGTGCTTAGTGGGAGTGCAAGCCCGCATTCCTTAGAATGGCCCATTTGCCCCAGCTTCCTCTCCACCATCACCTCCCCCTTAGCCATAATGACTGCTTACTAGTCCCCACATCCATTATGTGTGTTTGAACTTCTGTGTCTTTGCCCACACTATGCTTTCCCCTTGGATGCTAAAAAAAAAAAAAGTCCTACTTCAAGGCCAAGTACAAATGTCACTTCCTGCAGTGAATCATTTGCTGTCCTGCTCAGGCAGAATTAAACCATTCCTCATCTATACCCTTCAGCACGCTACATACACACTTGACATTGTACTTACTTGTTTGTATGTCTCTATCTTCTATCTAAAGCCCCTTCAGCTACCACCACCCTCCCACCCAGACAAAAGGCAATTAGCTGTGCATTCTTTATTATTATCATTTGACTGTGCATCCTATGCATTTGGGCTTCCTAGGTGGTAAAGAATCCACCTGCCAATGCAGGCGATGCCAAAGATGTGGGTTCAATCTCTGGGTTGGAAAGAGCCTCTGAAGAAGGAAATGGCAATCCATTTCAGTATTCTCGCCTGGAAAATCCCATGGACAGAGAAGCCTGGCAGGCGGCAGTCCATGGGGTCACAAGAGTCGGANCAGCTTTCTTTATAGTCCAACTCTCACATCCATACATGACCACTGGAAAAACCATAGCCTTGACTAGATGAACCTTTGTTGGCAAAGTAATGTCTTTGCTTTTTAATATGCTGTCTAGGTTGGTCATAACTTTTCTTCCAAGGAGTAAGCGTCTTTTAATTTCACGGCTTCTCCCATTAGATAAAAGCTACTTGGGGGCCAAGCTCGTGCCGTGTCTTGCAGTACCTCCAGAGCCTGACACAGAGTAGTAGACATATTAAATGCTTGTGGGATATAAATGAAAACCCCTCACAGGACCCCAGAGAGGTGATCTCCTGCAGGCCCCTCTAGATTAGCAGAGGAAGCCATTATATCTTTGGAAGCCAAACAGCTCCCACTAATTCCCAATATGTGTAGCTGGCAATGGTCTGTGATGGGGCAGAGGCACAGCCAATAGCAAGCAGTGTCCAGAAGCCAGGGCAGCACGACTGCAGCCCCAGAGACCACTCTGACGGGGGCACTGAGGTCAGCCCGAGTCCCTCTCCTGCCCTCCCTCGGGCCAGAGCAGTGCTCACTAGTCCTGCCTGGGGACAACCTCAGCCTGCACTTAGCCCCACTCTGTTCTTCCCAATCAGAAAAGATGCCTTATTCCAAAGGGCTCACCAACCTGCGAGAAAGATTAATAGGTGCAGACACTGGCTTAGAGATGAGGACCCTCACCCTCCAGTCATAACCATCATCTCCACTCTCAAGTCTAAAGAGCAATTGAGCCAATATCTACAAATTGCACTGCTACGTCTCTGATCTATTTCTTTCCTCTCAGCACCTTCAGATGATATAGATGCTAACAAGTGGCAGAGGAGGCGGTGAAGAGAGAGACCAATGTATTAATTATTCAAATTTATTCTTGTTTAACTTCAGAAATAATGAAAAGAAATTCAATATTTCTAGGAAGACTGTCTGGGTAGGAGACCTTAATGTTTCTTTGACAGAGCCAGGAAATACCATGTTCTTCTCTTATTTACTTAATCATATCTCATATAATTGTTCAAGTCCAAGAATTCTCAGAATCTAACAATAAAAACTCAGAACTGAAGGTAACAAAGCAACCCTCCCTGTAAATGCCAACAGAAATCTCCATGTTCCTCCACCCTCCAGCATCCTCATCACCCCCACTTGCTTGAACACCATCATTCTGCATTGCTCTGTCCCCTTTTATTCCATGTCAGGAGGCTTTTTATTTAAAACATAAAGAGTTGATGTAATTGAAAGAGTTCTTGCCACCCCAAACTTCTCATTCCTCTTTGTTGCTGGTCAAATCTTATCCTGGGAATGACAGGATTCAGATGTAATGAAAAATTAAAATATCATAGCTGGAGGTGTAACCAAGTATTTTTGCCAGCACTCATCAGGGATTCCAACCAGATGCTGAGCATATATTTCATATATTGGTGCAATAATCCTGCCCTCACTCTCCCCACCTCCTCCTGCTCCTTCAAATCACATCTGGAGTAGGCTAAATAGTAGCTCCTAAATATAGACACATTCTAATATTCCAGAACCTGTGAATGTTGCCTCATAATACAAAAGAGACTTTGCAGATGTGGTTGGGAATTTTGAAATGGGGGAATTTGCTGGGATTATCCTGGTAGGCCTAAATGCAATGACAAGTGTCCTCAGAAGACAGAAGCAGAGGGAGATTTGACACAGAAGAAGGGAAGGCCATGAGACCAGCAGGCAGAGATGAGAGGGGATGCAGCTACAAGCCAAGGGATGCCAGCAACTAGCAGAAGCTGGAAGAGACAAGAGGCAGCTCCTCCCCTAGAGCCTCTGGAGAGAGCTCAGCCACGCTCAACAGTTGATTTCAGTCCAGTTATTCTGATGTGTTACTTCTGTCCTGCACAGTTGCAACAGAACAGATTTCTGCTGCTCTAAGACAACACCTGTTCTGCAATTTGCTATAGCCATGGCAGAAAACTGATAAAGCATCCAAATCACTCCTTCTCCGTAGTAAAATCCAAAGTTCTACAGCCCCAGGACTGAGTCTATTCTCCTGAGTCTTGGAGAGTCCTGGACAAGACCATTCTTTACCTGCCATGCTCCATGGTACACCATGGACCCTGAGCACTTCCTGTTGGCCTTTAGCCCCAGAAGTGGATCCGGCTGACACTCAACACACTCCCTCCCTACTGTATGAACCTCCCACACTCTCTTAACCCCAACACTGCTCATGAGTGAGCAGTCCTCCTTCAGCTATTCCAATGTTTCTAGCCACTTCCTCCAACGGGAATTCTCCTCATCCTGCTTTTCAAATGCCTGGCTCCTTTCTCGAATCCAAACTTAAATGTCACCTCTCAGAGAATCCTTTCTTGACTCAGTATCAAAAAAAGCTCTTCTCCTGGATGGCACTAGGCATTATCATGCTAAGTGAAGCAAGTCAGACAAAGACAAATATCCTATGATATCACATATACGTGGAAACGCGAGTCTGAGTGAACTCCGGGAGTTGCTGATGGACAGGGAGGCCTGGCGTGCTGCGATTCATGGGGTCTCAAAGAGTCGGACATGACTGAGTGACTGAACTGAACTGAAAGAATAATACAGATGAATTTATTTACAAAGCAGACTTACAGACATAGAAAATCAACTTCTGGTTACAAGGGAAGGTAGAGGAGAGGGATAAATTGAGAATATGGGATTAACAGATGCATACATATATAAAACAGATAAACAACAAGGATTTACTGTATAGCATGGGGAACTATATTCCATATCTCGTAATAACCTATAATGGAAAAGAATCAAAAAACAATAAAGATATATACATATATATGTATAACAAAATCACTTTGCTGTACACTTGAAACTAACACAATATTGTAAATTAATTGTGTATGTGTGTGTATTAGTCACCCAGTCATATCTGACTCTTTGTGACCCCATGGACTGTAGTTAGCCAGGCTCCTCTGTTCATGGGGATTCTCCAGGAAAGAATACTGGACTGGCCCCCTTCTCCAGGGGGTCTTTCCAGCCCAGGGGCTGAAACCAGGTCTCCCACATTGCAGGCAGATTCTTTACCATCTGAGCCACCAAGTGTGGTGGCAACCTACACCGAGGGGAAATCAACTATGTACTTCAATTTTTTAAAAATGCTTCCCTGCTGTTTTCCTCTTCCAGCTCCCTGTTTGTTTTTCTCACAGGACTTGCCATCATTTATAGCTATTTCATTCATTGATTTGCTTACTTGTTTTATTTTTATTGTTTGGTTGCTTCTTTCCCAAAGTACAGAAACTGCATTTACTTTGTTTTCGCTTGTATCCTCAGCACCAATACGTGCCTATTAATGACAGGCAATTAATACACATTGTTGAAATAATTAATCCCTTAACTGCGGAGGTTATGGATGGAATAACTGGGAACATATAAGGCAAAGGAGGTGGGGGGAGGGGACGGTATTTCTGATCATTTCCGGGTTTGAGACATAGAGAGTCATCTGTTGCGACAGGAACCCAGTTTGGATGGCTAAAGCTATGAATGCTCCCTGACTCTTACTTGCATGCCCGTTATAACTCCGTGCCTTTCTCTACTTTCCCTGAATCTTCTCCTCCATTCTTCAAGGCCCATCAGCACCCTTCAGCCTGTCTCCCACAGTCTCAACCCTGCCTAGACTAGACAACAGGACAAAGAGGATCAGAGGAGCTTCAGAGAACAGGGCCGTTGTAAGAGCAACGACTGAGATGCCCTGCACTGGCCTCCAGGCTCCCTGCACTGGCACCTCCTCGCTTGCCTTGCTAGACTGGTATAATTTTTAAGGCTGCCTTCATTTCCTGACTTGCACGTTAGCCCCTGTGCTGCTCCAGTCCAGACGGCTGACCACAGCACGTGCACACATTCCCCCTCTCACCACTTGCTGCAATGTCCCCACTCAGCAGAGGCTTTTGAACCTGGATCAGAATCAAGATCTTCAGGCCCCTTTGGACACTTTGATGTGGGACTGCTGGCTCCTCAGGACCCAAGCCAGGAAATTCCTTTTAGCCCAAATGACCCAATCCCAGTTTTCCCTCCTCCCTCCCCCAATCCGAACCCAGGGCACCTCAGAGCTGAGTCACCATCATTACCTCTAAGCCACTAACAGGGGGCATCTGTTGTCACTGTGTGGCCAGCATCCTCTCTTCTTTAGAGGCACGTCTCCTCCCACCTGAGTCATGTGATTCTGATGGGAAAGGTGATCATAGAACCTACCTGACCATGATCACAGGCTTGGCCGTGTGATGGAGGCCCAGCCAAAATCGCTCACGCCTATTCCAGGCCAGAGTGCTTCCCCCAGATTTTATTTATGGATACGGAAAGAGAAAAACTTTTTCTTTTGCCACACTCAGATTAAAGGGCCTGGAAATGCCAAGCTTCCCACTCGAAGAATATTTGTAATACCAAGGAAGAAAGTCAATACTCAAAAGTAGTGTCTGAGTCTTTGCGACCCTGTGGACTGTCACCTGTCAGGCTCCTCTATTCATGGAATTTTTCAAGCAAGAATACTGGAATGGGTTGCCATTTCCTACTCCGGGGAATCTTCCCTGACCCAAGGATCAAATCTGCGCCTCCTGCTTTTCCTTCATTGGCAGGCAGATTCTTCACCACTGAGCCACCTGGGAAGCTCACTCAAAAAGAAGTAGAGGAACAAGTATATGGATAGAGAGGGAAAGGGGTGGGTGAGAGGAACTGGGAAATTGGGACTGATACACAGACACTATTGGTACTTACCGTCTGTAAAACAGAAACTAACGAGAAACTCCTGAGTAGCACCGGGAACTCTACTTAATGCACTGTGGTGACCTGAATGGGAAAGGAAGTCCAGAAAGGATGGGCACATGCATATGTATGGCCGATTCATCTGCTGCACAGCAGAAACTAATACAACATTGTAAAGCAACTGTACTCCAATAAAAATGAATGTAAGGGGGAAAAAAAAGCCGCAGGGAGAAAACACAAGCGAGGGTGAGCGATCAAGGGGGAAATGGAGGCTGCTTGAACTGTTTGGTCCAGCTGAACCTGACCTAGATCCACCCCTCTTCTTCCCAGTTACATGAACTAAAACCTGCCTGTTTTACTGTCAGCCACCTGGAGCTGAACTTCTGTCTCTCTGAACTGAAAAAGCCCTAATACTTCACTGCCGTGTCCACATTGATCTCTCTCCACGTACACCTTCTGGGCCACTTAATGCAACGCGGTGCCTTCTCAGTGAGTAACTGCTTCGTGATAATCCTTGCTTCCTCCTCAGCTGGCTGCAAGTGCCTCTCTGCAAGGCTGTTGTCCAAAAGCCACCTTCATGCCAGGAATCAGGGTCAGGGCAGGTGCATGACAGGTGTGCAGGCTCAGTGGGTCTTACGTTCTCTCAGTCCTGGGCAAGCTGAGGTTTTCGGGCCATTATGAGGTTAGATCAGAGGCACTGAGCCAGAGGACATATCGACTCCCCCCGCCCCAACCCCGCCTTGGATATAAAGGGAGGGATGAAGGCGGGGGAGCAAAGAGGCAGGTGCTAAAAGCCCCAGAGACCAGGGCTCCCCATATCTCTTCTTTCTGCCACAGGACACCCTGTCCTTGGGCAATAGCTACAGGAGACCGGCGTCCTCCCAGCACCAGGTAATGGAGGGCTCCAGGCCCCAGGAACCATCACTTATGTCCTCTGCTGGGTCTCCAGGGAAGTGTTCGCAGCCTAACTGGTGACAAACCAAGAGAAGAAGAATATCACATGCACCAGTTTCCCAAAATTAAAATGGAGAATGGGGCCTCAGGGAAAGCTGCCTGGATAATTAAGGCTTTAATTCAAGATCTGGTTTGCCAGAGAGCACCACTAAATTTCTCCCAGTAAATATTGGCAACTTGAAGGCAGTCTGCTGGCCAGGGTGCAGGGTCATAAAAGACCCCCTTTCTCTCGGTCCCCTGCCTGTCATCCTCAGGGAAGGACTCAGAAGCAGTAAAGTCAGGAGCTGAGGGTCTTTACTCAAAATGCTGCCTTTATAAGCCAGGGCTAGATAAGATCTGGAAAGGCAACTACAGCCCAGGAAACTGAAGAACAGAGAAGGAACGGGGTTTGCTCGAGGTGACAAGGCTGTTGGTAAGAAAGAGTGGGATCAAGAGTTCAAGAAGAAAGAGTGGGATCAAGATTGTCCTGATATCAGGAGAATCCATTTCCAACTCAGTTCCATCATATGTATCTTGGAGCCTCGTCTACAACATGCCAATACTCACATGTGCACAAGCGCACACATGCACACACACGAATCCATCCTTTCTACACAGGCCCGTCTTCTCATTGTCACCCATAACTCTGTGCTTTTCTTGGAGACGCTCCCCTCCTGGCAGCAGGCACAACTTCCCTCCTCTCCAGTTTCACCATTCGGGAGGCTTCAGTTCAAGGCCTCTCTTCTATCATCAACCTTTTTAATACCAGGGTTTCATTCCCTTCTTTAAACAACTCCAGGCCTTGGCGTTTTCATATGACAGACCTTAACCCTGAATCCTATGGTGCAGGACTGTTTTACCTCATCTTCCCAATAAGACGGCAGATTCCCTATGTATTCCTCTCAGTGACTCCTGCCTCCTAACCCAGCCCCGCCCAGCTCACAGTGAGAGCTCCAACACTGCCCGTTTCTTGGAAATCAAGGACTCACAGTGAGAGCTCCAACAGTACCCATTCCTTGGAAATCAGAGCTTCAAGTCCTATCTGTGTTGTGTTGACTCTCGTGGCCTTGGATAAGACTCAGGGTGCACCTGTGCCTCCATCCCCACCCAAAGGGCATCAACGCCACTGAGGGCCAAGTTGATGCCACACAGTGATGCCTCTCTGACCTTCTCTGCCCTGTAACAGCAGACAGCCCAGACTTGCCACGTCTCTGCTCTCCCCACGTGTCCCCCAGAGCCTCCGAAGGATGCTGCCATCTGCAGAACTGTGAGAAAACATTCACCAACTGTTCTCCGCCTCTGCCCACTTTCAGGGTCCTCTCTGGACTCATCCTGTAGAGAAGACCAGTGAGCCTGGAGGGAGGCATGGGCCAGGGAGCTCCAGGCTGGATCCTGGGTCCTACCCCCCCAGCCCACTGCCTGCCTACCCAGTGCCCTCATGCACTCGTCACAGGCTCAGTTCTACTCAATGAGGATGTTACAGTTGCCTGCTGCTCCCTCAAGACTCACNAGAGCCTTCAATTAAAAGCCAATAGAAGGTAAAGGCATTAACCCACACCTCAGATTGGCTGACTCCCTAGGGGGGAAGCATCCTGAGCAAATGGCACCCTGCCCAAAGAGCGGCAAGAAGGGAAAGGTTCAAGTAACCTGCAGTCATTAGGAAGAACCAGGCCTACAATAGCAGCCCACAGCAGGCTGTTATTGGTGACTCCCATCATGGCCCTCTCCCTTCAACCCGGGGCTCTAGGCAGTCTGGGCTCATAAAAAGCAACAAAGCAAAGATCCCCGACTTCCTATCACCTGTATTCCAATGGAGGATATAAATAATATAAAAAATGTTTGGGATAACAAAGGGCATTTTAGATGATGATAAGGGCTCAGGAAGAAAAATTAGGCAGGGAGATGTAGTAGCCTAAAGTTTATAAAGGATAACCAAGGAAGATCTTCTAGAGAAAGTTACTTTTGAGTAAACATCTGAAGGGAGTCAAGGGTGGAACTATGGAGAAATGTGAGGAAATACATTCCAGACAAAAGGAAGAGCTAGTGCAGGTGCCCCAAGGTGAGAGCAGGCCTGGGAGACAGAGGAGCAGGAGGGGACTGCTGGCTGGAGCAGAGGGAGGAGCAGGAAGAGCTGGGTGATGGCGCTCACGGCTCTCACTGACCTTCAATGCCACCTCCTCCCAGCTCTCCTGTCTTCCCACTGCCCCTTCAGCCATTCAGGAGTCTCCATCACACACCCTACCAGAGCTTGCCCTACTTTGAGCAAAGCCCCAGGCTTAACTCTTTTGTGGCCAATCACCCAATGAAAAGAGAGATGTGAGCTAATAAGGACCAAGTGTATAGCACAGGGAACTTAACACTGTGTAATGACCTATATGGGGAAAAAATCTGAAAAAAGTATGGATATGTGTATATGTAGAACTGATTCACTTTGTTGTACACCTGAAACTCACACATTATAAATCAACTATGCTTCAAGTAAAAATTTTTTAAAAAGACAGAGAGATGTGAGGAGGAGACTGGCCTTGGATCCCATCAAGGGGAGCTAGAACAACCCCTGCAGCCCCTACTTCCTGTGACCCCGCCCCCTCCCCAGTAGCACTTGGTGGCCCCAGGACCCCACTCCTCCTATCTAATGGAACCTGGTGGGTGTTGGGAGGAACNAGACAGAGAGATGTGAGGAGGAGACTGGCCTTGGATCCCATCAAGGGGAGCTAGAACAACCCCTGCAGCCCCTACTTCCTGTGACCCCGCCCCCTCCCCAGTAGCACTTGGTGGCCCCAGGACCCCACTCCTCCTATCTAATGGAACCTGGTGGGTGTTGGGAGGAACCCTGGCTGGGAGGAAGATCTAGGCTCAGCCCTGGCTCGGCCACTCAAGAATCAAGATGAGAGAATCATCTGACCTTCCTGGACCTCAGTTTGTTTACCTGTAAAAAGAGGATACAGGGTAACTCCTCTCTGACATCTCTTCCAGCCCGTGGTGAGGCCCCCACTCTGCCAACAGACCAGCTTCACCCATGTTTCCATGTGTTTTGTCTCAGACCACGAGCTGAGGTTCTAACAGTGGCCCTGGAGTCACATAGCCTAGGGAGCCTCTGCAGCCAACAGACCCTGAATGGTTACTTAGGCTCCAACCTTCCCAGTGGCCCACTCACACCACAGGCAAGGCCACCTGGGCCACCGTGTCTCATGCAGCCACGCCCAGCAGTGAGGATGAATGAAGCAATTCCCATCCCTTGGGCCCACCATCAGTGGTATTTCCTATTGCCTAGGCTCACACCAACCACAAGAGATCCCAGCTCAGGGTCTGCAGAGCTCTTATAAAGAGGCTCTAAAGGAAATAAGCCACCAGTCCTCCAAGGTGACTGTCATTAATCAGGATGGCAGATGGCTGCTCGCTCTTTAAGACAACTGCTCTCCAGGAGCCCAGCAACTGAGGCTGCAGTCTGTCCCGGGGCACCTCTGCTGAGGCGGGTAACAGGGAGCTGGCTGGGACTATGGCAGTTCTGCCAGCCCCAAGCCACTCTCTGTCATTCCAGGGTCTGGGCTGGCTCACCTTTTTCTTACAAGGATGAAATTCAGTTTCCCATCCCTTGGCCATCTAGGGATAAGCAGTTATCAGTGGAGGAGGAGGAAAGGTATGGCAAAACTGTAAGAATGACCTCATGTGTGCATGCTAAGTCTTTCAGTCGTGTCTGACCCTTTACGACCCTGGGGAGTGTAGCCCACCAGCTCCTCTGTCCATGGAGTTTTCCAGGCAAGAATACTGGAGTAGGTTGCCATTTCCTTCTCCAGGCATCTTCCCGACCTAGGGACCGAATCCGCGTCTCTTATGTCTCCTGCATTACCAGGCAGTTCTTTATCACTAGTGCCATCTGTGAAGTCCAAAAATGACCTCTGATGTGGCTAAATCCCTTGACTAACCTCGCCAGTGTAAACCACAGAGGCATTCAGAGCTCTGTCAACAGAGTCTTTAAAAACAAAAAAAAGGAATTAAGGTTCCCAGGCAAACAGCACAGAAACTTTACCCCTATCATAGGCCCACAAAGGCCACCCTCTACTGCACACTATATGGGACTCTTCTTTTATGTCAGGACTCCTTGAGAATTCACGCTGAATGGAAGGGAGGGTGCTGGGCAGGGAAGACATACATAATGTCACTCCACTGGCCTTGCCAAGATGACAAACAGCATTTGCAGTCACTTAGACCCAGGGTTTCCACCGAGGCCATTTTTGGATCATTTTGCCTGGGAGACACCAGAGAAGCTGATTTCCGCTCTCCCGTCTCTTTCTGACAGCTGCTCCAATAACATCTTTGCCTCCTCTCCTTGGTGACCTTCCAAACCCTTAGGTAGCAAAACATCTGCACCCTCAGAAGATTTAGGGGAACACCACCAACCACGAGTGCTCTCTCCCTGAAGGTCTTGGAGCCTCAGCCCTGTGGTCTGAGATGGAATGCTTGTGAAAGGAGCAGTACAAAGTGTGCCTTTGCGGGGAGAGAGTCTAAGAGGAAGATGTGCAGGTGAAAGAGAAAGAGCAAGTAGCTAAAACGTGTATAGGAGGGGGTGTGTCATTAGTCATTCATCAAGAGATGTCTGTTGACCATTTGCCTTAATGGGTGTGGCCAGCTGCATGAGATGCAGTTATGAACCTGGCCACTGCCCTCAGATAACTCACAGTCAACAAGAGGAGATGGATGGGAAGAGCTGCTCTGGGCTGTGGGATGAGGGCTGATGCAAGAGCTAAATGAAGGAGGGGTTTGAGAGAGCACAGGATGGCACCCCACTGGGTCCTGGGGGCTAAGAACGTGGGAAGGTTGCCTGGGGCAACAGATATCCAAGGTGAGACTTGAAGAGTGGGCATAAGACGGTGAGGGCATGGATGAGGGAAGAAGCTGGAGACAAAGAGGACAGCACATGTAAAAGCCTGTTGTCCTTTTATGTGGCCACTCTGGGGTGATGGAGGAGCCACTAAGACAAAGTTGGAGAGGCAGGACCCAGTTGGGCATGGTGGCTTGAGGTCACAAGGAAGAATTAAGCCTCTTCCTACTGGGCAATAGTCATTGGAAGGATCTGCAGAAGATCCTTCTCTACTGGGGAAACATCACCAGATTTATTCTTGAAACAAATCGCTTGAACCAGAAGGTGAAGAATGCAATGAAGGGAGCCAGATTAGAAGTGGACCAGCCAGTTAGGAAACTGTTGCCTATTTAATTTCTCCATTAAATACAAAATATGGAACTCAAAGTTGACAGAACCAGTGTAGATTTCTTCATCTCCCCTTCAAGCCTGTCCCCCTTCCCAAGTTTTATTTCTCAGGAAATAGTGCCAGACGCTCAAAGCAAATACCCAGAGCATCCAAACCGCTATTTCCCTCATCACTACTGCTTACAACCTAATCTGTTGGCAAGCCCTGTGGACCTCACCTCCAAAGCACAGCCCTAACCCATTCCATTAAAACCACCAGAGTCCTAGCATCCTCACCACTCACCTGGATGTCTACAGTCAGCTAAGTACTTACTAGCCCTCCCCTCACTCTTGGCTCCCTTAAATCCATTTGTCACACAGCAGCCAAACTGCAACGTTTGCACATTTTTACTGTGAAATACAACACATATGCAGAAAAGTACAAAAAAATAAAAATGTATAACTCTGTGGTTTGTGACCACATGAACATGCATGCTATAGCATCCCCAAGGTCAAGAAGTAAATCACCTCCAAGATCAAGAAGTAAAAACATTCCTAGTTCCACCCCCAAAAGCCCCCTTGGTGCTCTCTCCCTATCACTGCCCCACTTGCCCTGCCAAAGATAACCCTTCTCCTAGCTTTAAGGTAATCACTTCTTCAACTCCTCTCAGTTTACCACCTAACCCTGAATCTGTAAAAACTATTGTTTTGATTTTGGCTGATATACACACTCCAGAAAAACGAAATCACACTGCATGCATTACCTCATGTTAGACTTCTTTCACTCAGCATTTTATTTATGAGATTCCTCTGTGTTGTGTATCGAACTCTAGTTTGTTTATTTTTATTGTTCTATGGCAGTCCATTATTGGACTGTTGCTGGGCATTTGGGTTGCTTCTAGTTCTTCAGCCAATATGAATAATGTTGCTATGAGCAGTTTGATATTTGTCTCCTGGTGCCAGAATAGCTTTAAAATATGGATCAGACCATTTCTCTCCTCTGCTTTAAACTCTCCAAAATCTCCCTGTCGTACTTAAAATTCAAAAGCCTTATCTTGGCTTCTAAGACCCTTGCTTCCTTCTCTTCCCTCCTCCTGTATCTCCCTCCCTTGGCTCACAATTTTCCCACTTCCTTGGTCTGTTTGTTGCTGAAATTTGCCACGTCCACCTCTACCTCAGGACAGATGTTGGCATAGTTGGCTTTTTACCATTCAATAACACCTCTTTAGACAACACCTTCTCCCAGTTCTCTTCATTTGGAAGAGACCCCAGATCTCCCTCCTTCACACCCCTTTGCTTGGTTTTCTTCATGGTACTCTTTACTATGGGAAGCCATCTTATGTACCTGTCTGGTGCCTTGCTTACTGTTTATCTCTTCCCACCTCCCTGAGCTCAGGGACACTGTCTTGTTTGCAGCTGTATCCTCAGCTATTGCAACTGCTGAACAAGCATTCAATAAAAGCTTGTTGAATGAATGAATGAGTCTTCATGAAAGATTGCAGCATAACTGCTCTGGTGGCAGTTGGAAGGAAGTGGGCAGATAGAAAGTAGTGACTAATTTTCAGAACAGTGGCGGAAAATAAAAGAAAAGAAGGGAGGCAGGAGGTGAACACAGTGAAGCTGTGCTCTGCACCCTGGCCCAAGGGCCTCCTCTTTGGCCCTGCGCCCTGGTCTCATGTGGCTGGTGTGCCCCTTTCAGCCCCACTGATCCTGGAGCCCAGAAAAGATCCCCTGTGCGCGAAGGAACACTGAGCCCCCTTCAGAGCACAAGGCAACCCCTGCTGAAGCAGGAAAATAAGCAAGGCTGCCTTTAATCCTCATCTAAGCGACAGGAGAGGAAGGTGGGGGTGTTGCATTGTTCTCTCTGAGAAGTCAAGGCAGCAGGATGAGACTATTCGGGTTATCAACCTGCCAGCACGACCTCCGGAAATGACAAACTTTCCCAACTACTGCCTCAGTAAACAAGGAGCAGCAGAGGCTGGCTTCAGACTCCATAGCTTGCAGCTGGGTGCTTGGGGGCCCATCCCTGCACAGACCCAGAGCAGCCAGCCGGGGGGAGGACTAGAATGGAGAGCAACCCTGAGGGAGGGACAGACAGGCTGCTCCTGGAGATGGGACAGGAGCCTGGGGCTGCCAGGCAAGGACAGGGACTGAAAGAACATGCACAGGGATGCAAGGCTCCAAACTACCGCACAGTTGGGCTCATTTCCCATGCTAGCAAGGTCATGCTCAAAATCCTTCAAGATAGGCTTCAACAGTATGTGAACCAAGAACTTGCAGATGTGAAATGATTTAGAAAAGGCAGAGGAACTAGAGATTAAACTGCCAACATCTGTTGGACCACCATAGAAAAAGCAAGGGAATTCCAGAAAAACATCTACTTCTGCTTCATTGACTACGCTAAAGTCTTTGACTGTGTGGATCCAACAAACTGTGGAAAATTCTCTAAGAAATGGGACTATCAGACTACCTTACCTGCCTCCTGAGTAACCTGTATGTAGGTCAAGCAGCAACAGTTAGAACTGGACATGGAACAACAAACTGGTTCCAGATTGAGAAAGGAATACATCAAGGCTGTATATTGTCACTCTGCTTATTTAACTTATCTGCAGAGTACATCATGTATAGAATGCCAGGCTGGATGAAGCACAAGTTGGAATCAAGATTGCAAGGAGAAATATTAATAATCTCAGACTTGCAGATGACACCACCTTACTGGCAGAAAGTAAAGAGGAACTGAAGAGCCTCTTGAAGGTGAAAGAAGAGAGTGAAAAATCTGCCTTGAAACTCAGCATTCAAAAGACTAAGATTATGGCATCCAGTCCTATTACTTCAGGGCAAATAGATGGAGGAAAAATGGAAACAGTGACAGATTTTATTTTCTTGGGCTCCAAAATCACTATGGATGGTGACTGTAGCCATGAAATTAAAAGACGCCTGCTCCTTGGATGAAAAGCTATGACAAACCTGGACAGAGTATTAAAAAGCAGAGACATTACTTTTCCAACAAAGGCCTGTATAGTCAAAGCTATGGATTTTCCAGTAGTCATGTATAGATGTGAGAGCTGGACAATAAAGAAGCCTGAGTGCCGAAGAACTGATGCTTTCTAACTGCAGCGCTGGAGAAGACTCGTGAGAGTCCCTTGGACAGCTAGGAGATCAAACCAGTCAATCCTAAAGGAAATCAACCCTAAATACTCATTGGAAGGACTGATGCTAAAGCAAAAGCTCCAATATTTTGGCCATCTGATGCCAAGAGCTGACTCATTGGAAAAGAAACAGATGCTGGGAAAGATTGAGAGCAGGAGGAAAAGGGGGTGACAGAGGATGATATGGTTGGATGGCATTGCTGACTCGAGGCACATGAGTCTGAGAAAACTCTGAGATAGTGATGGACAAGGAAGCCTGGCGTGCTGCAGTCAATGAGATCACAGATAGACTAGACACGACTGAGCAACTGAACACAATAGTCCAGCGCCACCCATGTGAACTAGGAGAGCAACTTTTTCCCTCTCAAAATGAACATGAATAAATATTCTCTTTGTTGATATCTCAAGGTCATTGTAAGGATCAAGTGAAATCACATATACAAAGGGCTTTTTAGACAAATATAATATGATAATAATGGACCTGAAAGAGGCCCATTACTCAGAAAGTGAAAACAGTAAATCACAGGCCAGATTTGGATAACTAGCAATGTCTGGGAAGATTATTTCCTTTAGGGACACTGTAGCACCCCAGGCCAGAAGAATGGGAAACTTATAGTGACTAATTTCTAAAAGCACAGTGAGATCTCTAGTAGTTAAGAGGATGGATCTTTATAAAAACAAATTAAAATAAAATTAGAGAGAGAGGAATAAATTTAATATGAACTATGCAAGATGTATGAAGAAACATTTCATTTAAAATACTGCAGTGGACAAAAAAACAAAGACTTGAACAAATGAAAAGTCACAACACATTCATGGATAAAGAAATTTAACATTCTAAAGATGTGAATTCTCCCTGAAGTTTATTTATAAATTAAAAATATTCCCAACAAAATCACCAGTAAGTTTTGGCGAGAGCTAGATAAGTTTAATCTGAAGTTCATATGGAACAATAAGCAAGCAAGAATATTCAGGAAAATTCTAACACAGAAATGTTATTATAGATAACTAGTCCCCACATATTAAGGCACATTATAAAATTGCTTTAATTAAAATATACATTCTGGTATATGAATGTACAAATGGATCAATAGAACAGAATTTAAAATGCAGAATGAGACCTAAATATCTATGAGAAATATTATATCTCAGATCACTGAGGAAGAGATGAATAGTTAATAAATGGTTTTGAGACAACTGAGTAGACATATGGGAAAAAATTAAGTAGGATCCTTCCCTCAAGTCTTATGCCAAAATAAATTATCTATGAATCAAAGATATAAATGTAACAAATGAAATCACAAAAATGCCAGAATTTTTTAATGTGTAATTTTTGTAGTTGCAAAGGCCTCTATTACCAATTTAAAACCAAAATACAGTAATAAAAAGGCTGATACATTCAACTAAATAAAAATTGTCATAAAAATATAAGTAACTACAAAAGGCAAACTACAAAGTAGAAAATATTTTCTGCATCTACACTGCAAAGGACAAATTCTCTTAAATATATTAGTTCAGTTCAGTCACTCACTTGTGTCCGACTCTTTGCAACCCCATGGACTGCAGCACGCCAGGCCTCCCTATCCATCACCAACTCCCGGAGTTTACTCAAACTTATGTCCATTGAGTCAGTGATGCCATCCAACCATCTCGTCCTCTGTCGTTCATTCCCTTCTCCCCCAACCTTCAATCCCTCCCAGCATCAGGGTCTTTTCGAATGAGTTAGTTCTTTGCATCAGGTGGCCAAAATATTGGAGTTTCAGATTCAACATCAGTCCTTCCAATGAATATTCAGGACTGATTTCCTTTAGGATGGACNGCAAATCAAAATCACAATGAGATATACCACTTTATACCCATTAGGATGGCTATTATATAAAAAAAAAGAAAAGAACTAACAAATATTGAAAGTGGAGAACTGGAAGGAACCCTTGTACATTGCTGGTGGAAATATAAAATAGTGTATCCATGTGAGAAACAATATAGCAGTTCCTCAAAAAAATTAAATTGAGAATTACCATGCGTGTGTGTGTGCTAAATCACTTCAGTCATGTCCGATTCTTTGCAAACCCACGGACTGTAGCCCACCAGGCTCGTCTGTCCGTGGGGATTCTCCAGGCAAGAATACTGGAGTGGACTGCCATGCCCTCCTCCAGGGGGTCTTCCCAACTCAAGGATCGAATCCACATCTCTCACACCTTCTGCACTGGTAGTTGGGTTCTTTACCACTAGTGTCACCTGGGCAGCCCAAGAATTGCCATGTGATCTAGCAATTTCGTTCCTAGCTAAGGAACTGAAAATAGATATTCAAACAAATATTTGGATACCCATGTTCACAATTGGATTACTCACAATAGCCAAAAGCAATCCAAGTTTCTATCAATGAATGAACAGATAAACAAAATGTGATGTGTACATACAATAGAATATCATCTGACCTTTAAAAAGAAAGAAGTCCTGACATATTTCTTCATATGGATGTATAGGGCTGCAATATGGATGAACTTTGAAGAAATTATGCTAAGTGAAATAAGCCAGTCACAAAAGAACAAATGGTATATGATTTCACTTGTATGAGGTGTCTTGTGTAGCCAAATCCCTAGAGAAAGAAAGTAGATTGGTGGTAACCAGGAGTTGGCGGGGGAAGGAATGTGTCTGGAGTTCAAGTTTGGGAAGATGAAAAAGTCACAGAGATGGAGGAAGGTGATTATAGCTGCACAGCAATGTACTTAATGTGACTAAATGGTACACTTAGAAATGGTTAATATGGTAAATTTTATATTATACATATTTACCACAATTTAAAAAATAAAGAGAAAGGAAGAAACGTGAAATAATATACAAAGAAGAGTGAATTAGAGAGTCCACACTTCTGGGTTTGAATCTTCACTACTCCCTTTCATGACTGCGTCACCTTAGAAAGGTACTTAACATTTCTAAGATTTAGTTTCCTCATCAAAAAAAAAACAAAAAAACAAAAAATGGTAATAAAAGCATTGCCTACTATACTAGGTTGTTCTGAGGCACATAAAGGGCTTAGAGGAGTGTCTGCCACATTTTAAATCCTCAGTAAGTAGTTGTTCCTCATTCATTATTGCCTTAGACATTTATTGAGCATCTATTAGATTCAGATATTACGCCAAGTGCAGGGAATACAGAGAATAGGATGGATTCATGCCTTTAAGAACCTCACCACTTAGTAAACGGGATCTTAAAAAATTCTATCTTCAGGTAGCCTTCACTTAAGAGCCAAGTGTTGAAAAGGTCACTATGGAAGTACTCTTCAAGAGAATAAACAAGAGACTTCAATAGATTGAAGGTTTAAAGCGTTTTCCAATGATTGTGCTGTGTGCTTAGTCACTCAATCACGTTTGACTCTTTGCCACCCATGGACTATACCCTGCCAGGCTCCTCTGTCCATGGGATTTCCCAGCCAAGAAGACTGGAGTGGGTTACCACTCCCTTCTCCAGAGTATCTTCCCAACCCAGGGACTGAACCTAGGTTTCCCCCATTGCAGGCGGATTCTTTACCAACTGAGCCAGCCACCAAGGAAGCCCAAGAATACTGAAGTGGGTAGCCTAACCCTTCTCCAGGGGATCTTCCCAACCCAGGAATCAAACCAGGGTTTCCTGCATTGCAGGCAAAATCTTTATCAGCTGAATTTCCAGGGAAGCCCTATCTAAAAGTAGAATGGACTACCTTGAAAAGTACTAAAGCAGCCTGTATAGCCACTTTTCTCACATTGCAGAGGAGACACAGAGAGTTAGACTAGGTGGTCACTGGGGCTCCATGTGGCTCAGAGAGTTTCTGATGCTACAAAGAGAGGCCAAGGACTGGATAGTGAGTGGCCTCGCTGGGGGAAAACTTCAGGGCATTAGCCTTGCAGACATCACTATCTCATGATATTATCCAATTGCCACCCCGGCAGGGATCAGAAGTCTCCAGATGGCAGGTGTAGATTCAAATTCAAAATGAGAGACGTTTTCACATAAATTAATGGAGAGGCACCAAGGTACGCTGACCCTGGGATGAAAAACAAAAGGGAAGAAAGGCCCAAAGAGAAGGCCACCATAGCCTTTTTCTGGGCCAGCATGAAAAGTGAAAGTGTCAGGCACTCACTCATGTCCGACTCCTTGAAACTCCATGGACTGTAGCCCACCAGGCTTCTCTGTCCATGGGATTCCCCAGGCAAGTATACTGGAATGGGTTGCCATTCCTTTCTCCAGTGGATCTTCCTGACCCAGGGATTGAACCCAGGTCTCTTGCATTGCGGGCAGATTCTTTACCCTCTGAGCCACCAGGGAAGACTGAACCAGTATGAGCTCCAGAGTAAAACACTGAAGCAGATTCATGAGTGAAGACCTGGAAGAAATTATCCCAAGGCTTAGCTATGAATCCAGCGGGGGTCCCCCACACCAGTCCCAGCTCTAGGACATCCCAGCTGGTCCAGCAACCCAGAGAGTCAGAGAGCTTATGTTTCAAGGAAACAGAAAAAGGGTCTCCTCTTTCGGGGGGGGTGGTTTTGAGGGTATCCTGCATGGAGAGAGAAGGAAAGGCACAACTCCCCTCATCATCTTGGAGCTTCACCTACCATGTAGACCCTCTGCAGTGCGAGTCAGGAACGGAAAAGGACTGCAGGGAAATACTCCTGTGTGGTCTCTAGCTTCCCTATCAGGGTCTCAGAGGAAAGACAGTCCGGCTTCTCTTTGCTGAGATCTGGGCATTCTTCTTTCCTGGAGTGCAGAGGGGTGGAGGGAATAGTAGTGTGATCAGAGAAGACCTCAGTGAGCAAAGACCTGAAAGTGGTGAGGGGCAAGCCACTCAAGTATCTGTAAGAGAGCATCCCAGGCAGAAGCAACAGCAAGGGCAAAGAACCAGGGGCAAAGAGGGTGTTTAGCGTGATGGGTACAGCAAGAAGCCTGTGGGCCGGAGCAGGGAGACACAGAGGAAGAGCAAGAGGATATGAGGTCAGAAAGGCAAGGGGTCGGGCTGAGGTTCAGGCCGTGTAGGCTTCTGCAGGTCACTAATTTAAGAATCCTGGATTTGGCTCTTAATGAGATGGGAAGCCATTGGAGGACTCTGAGAACAGTGGGTTATCCTGACTTACGATTTTAAAGAGTCCCTCGGGCTGCTGGCTTGGGGATGTACTTCGAGTAGGGCAGCATGACCACCTGCTCCAGTCAGTAGTCGGCAACAGTCTCGGAGATGGGGGACAATAGCTTGACCTGCTTCTGTAGAAGCAGAGATGGTGAGAAGTGGGCATATTTGAAGACGGAATCAAGATGATATGCTGACAGATTGGGTGTGCAGAGTGAAAGAAAAAGAGGTGTCAAGGGTGATGCTAAGATTTTTTTGATCTAGGCTCCTGGAAGGACAGAGTCCTTATTAACTGAGAAAGGAAAGACTGAAGAAGGAGCAGATTTTATAGGGAATATTAAGCATTCATATTTGAAAATCTAAGGTTTGATTTGTTTTTTAGACATTCCCATGGAAATGTCTCATGAGCCACTGAAGAGACATATGTAGTGTTCAGAAAGAAGACCAGGTGAGAGCTATATTTTTTATATCATATGAAATATAATATCTAATATACATACATGGTTAATTATATGCATATATACTTAGAAGTCCTATACATCTAGAACGCTGAAGAAGTGACTATAGATAAAGAATAGAAGTCTGAAGACTAAGCCAAGGGAATCCAAGACTCACAGATTGATTAGGAAAATTAAAAAGCCAAGGAGAAGGACTTACCATTGGCAGAGGAAGACCCTCAGGAGAGGGTGGTGAAACCTGAAAGCCACGGGAAGTATTTTACAGGGGAAAGAAGGACCAGTTATGTCAGATGCTGCCAGTAGGTCAAGTATCTTAAGATGAGAAATGGATTTAGCAACAGGACAGTCCTTGATGATCTTAGGACAATTTTGGTGGAGTTGGGGCAAAAGGAAGGATCAAAAGAATGAAGATAGCCAAATAGTGTGGGGGAAAATCTCTTTTTTAAAGTGATTCTAGGGACTTCCCTGGTGGTACAGTGGATNTTTTTTTTTTTTTTCCTCAGTTCGAGCATCAGCAGGAGCCTCTCTCATACAGGAAAACATGGGCCCTGAACACAGGGGCATCAGAATCCTAGGACCTGGAGAGTCCACAGCCCTCCCCTCGAGAGAGAAGAAGCACAGAGTGGGGAGGACATGGGGAGAGATTTTCCCACTTTAAAAAACTGACCTCAGGATCTACAGAATCTATTAGAGGGAAGGAGAATGATTCCATTAACCTCAAAATGGACTCTTTATGCCCCCCGCCACCCCCTAACATACATACATACCCACAGACACAGGACAGTTATCAGCCACGGAGTCCCTTCTTCCATCAGCCCACAAGCAGAAACAGCCAAATTACAATGTGTGGGTTTCTTTTCTTAATGAAAAAGTTTAAAGAGCTGGGCTACCAGAAGGTTGATGGTTTTCCTGGCTTGGAATCTCCTTAAGAGAAGAGCATCCATACTCACCCCCCTCCACCATCAAAACAAACAACTATTGTGCCCACAAGCAACCCTCCTTGACAGCCGCCTTCTTCTTGTAGGCAGAGGGCCACACCTACCAACCGGATGGCTCCACAACAGATTGCCTCTAACTATCCAAGAAAAAACTGCAGTCCCAGATGGCCTAGTATGACCCCAGTGATACACCTGTCATTTTATTGTTTGCCTCTCTGGCAACAAGTAATAACTAATTTGAACAGTATGGTGCCCTTTCAGACATAAAGAAAATACTGGTTTTGGTTCTTCTTCCACTCCAACGAGTTGCAGCTGTTGTCCAGGGCCTTTCCTAGAGCAGGTGAGGAGAGGTGGTTGGGATGCTGGGGTTCAGTCCCTCCAACACTTCACCCCAGCAGATGCCCCTCCCCCACTCCCAGGCCTCTGCTGTACTCAGCGAGGTGCTCGGATGCTCAAGGCATGCTCCAAGAGCCAGACCAGCAAGAGAGCACCTTCACTCACCCCGGTATAGACCTGTGCCCCACGCTGCGCCCTGCGCCCCCTAGCGGGACTTCGTACTGGGGCCCTGGCTTCAAAGACCCTGGTTTAATAATTCAGCCTGCTTGAATGCCATTTAGTAGCCATGGCAACAAGCTCCCTGCCATCTAGTTGTAGACAGGCTGTGGTGAGAAGGAGAAAGAGAGGGAGAAAAAGAGGAAAAGGGAATGGGAAAAGGGAAAGAAACCTGGCTCAGATTTCATCTAAACTTTCCCTGCTTTCCCTCCACACATAATCTCGACAGTGCACCACCCACAAATCTCAGCTGTCTGCCCCTCTCCTCGGCTCCCGTCTCTCTGTCTCAGACCCCTCTCTCTCCCCATCATGTCCTTCTCCAGCTCTCTCTCTCTCAGACCTACTAGAAGCCTTGGGATCTAGGCCTCTTACTCAGCATTTTTACTGAACACATGTGTAACTCTGGTAAATCCTTGGTAAATGCCTTTCTGTGCCTCAGTTTCCTTATCTATAAAATGGAGGGATTTTACATGTTCTCTCTGGTTCCTTCCAGCTCTCACAATCCACGGGTCCCTGGTCCTTTCTCTATTCCCCTCATCTCTCCATCTTCCAGCCTTTCATTACTGACCAATTGTCTGTGTCTATCTCTGCCTCTTCCACTATTTCCTATGTTTCTCCATCTTTTTGTTCTCTGCTTGTTCTCTCTCTCTCTCTCTCTCTCTCTCTCTCTCTCTCTCTCTCTCTCACCATTTGCCATCAGATTTTACCTGTTAGGCAATTTAAAAAAAAAAATTCAATTCCCTCTTGCTGGAAAGTATCCCATCACCTCCCTTTACCCAGCTAATTCCCCCTCATCTTTCAGGTTGCAGATCAGACATCAGTTTCCCTAAGAAGCCTCCATGGTCCGTTTATAAGCTCCTGGAGGGCCCCGGATTGACCCCCCTAGGGGGGCTTCCCCAGTGGCTCAGTGGTAAAGAATCTGCCTGCAGTGCAGGAGACCCAGGAGATGCGAGTTCAATCCCTGGGTCAGGAAGATGCCCTGGAGGAAGACATGGCAACCACTCCAGTATTCTTGCCTGGAGAATCCCATGGACAGAGGAGCCTGGCAACTACAGTCCCTGGGGTGGCAAAGAGTTGGACATGACTAAAGTGACTGAGCACGCACGTACCTTTTCTCACTGTATCGTTGGTACCTCAGCTGATGTGTGAATCCACAAGGGGCTAAAATAGCATCTATTTCACTGCCGTACCCCCAGTGGCTGCCATTTGGGGGGCACAGAAGAATTAGTGGTTGAATGAAAGGGTAAATCGCCTCAAACCATGCATTTCTGAATCACTGCTTGTTAAAGACTCAAGGTGCACCCCAGAAATGGCATGAGGAAGCCCTGGTGGGAGCTCATGGGAGTCCCAGTCTTCCCTGGGTGTGCATGGGGCAAAGAAGACCTCCTCTCCAAACTCTTCTGATGAGATGGGAGCTGAGAGCAAAGGGCCATTTCAGGCATTTTGATGAGACAGTCCAGAATAGAAATAGGTCCTAGAGGGATTGAGAGTGGGCTCCAGAGGGAATAGGGAAAGTGAACACCTCCAGACAGATGATTTCCTTCTGCCCATCTCCGAGGTTGCTCTGGCTCCATTTAGGCAAACTCAAAAGTTAACTGAATGCATAGGGTAACGGGAACTCCCTTCAAGGTGTCAGAGCTTCAGGCAGCCACCTGACAGCAGATATCTTGCAGCCATTCAACCTAACTACTTTCTGCCAGGAGCAGGGTCATGAGGAAAACAGAGGGAGGCTGAGATAGTGCTGCCAGAGGCCCATGGGCGATCAGCAGAGGAGTCAGGGAGAATGTGGTCAGTGTTTGAGGCCCCTGCTGGGAAATGTCAGTGTGGATTTCTGTCATCCAGGAAGTGACTGCTTTAAAAACAGAAAGGAAAATATTCTTTGGATAGCCATGTTTTGATGGACAAACAAGACCTACCCATTTAAGAAACTTTAGCTGTAAATATGAATGGAAGACAATGGTTTCTTCCTGAGACTCCCTAATGAATGCTCTTTCATTACATAGAGGAGGAGGGACAGAGCTGAGAAACACACAGACACATAAGCCCTCAAATGCACGGAGCTCCCGTTGAGAGTCAAGCACAGGGCCAGACTCTACAAGGTGTGCTATCCCCATTCATAACCTAGAAACCCAGGCCTGCAGGTCTGAAGTCCCAGTATTCATGTAGCTTTTCCCCCAAATTATCCTTAATCCGGATGGAGCTGCCTTGCTGTCAAAGAGCTGCCAAGTGACACGCAATCTTCTTGACATCACGTGCATGCTGAATGACACATTTCATTAGCAGACTTCCACGAGCTGTCCCCGCCACTCTCTTCCCAAGCGCCACATTCTCACAGACCTCATGCCATAGGCAGGCTAGCCCAAGCCTCAGAAAAAGAGAAGCTTCAAATCAGAAAGAGAAGAGTGAAAAAAAGAAAAGACCAGCACATGCCGTGAAAAAACAGACACTTCTTTGTAAAAATGATACCCCCAAACCTGATTAGCATCCACACTGGATCATTTGAGCTCAATATGGATCCACACTGAGTATTCCCATCCCAGGAGAATCAGACCTCCCAGATGGTGAAATATCCCACATCTGTATACTTCTGTGCAATAGAAATCTGATGAAGGGAAAAATAAGTTACCAGCCCTCCGGTGTGCTCAAACCATCCCACCACATCACCCTCCACTAAACTGAAAATGCACGTCCTCTCCCACATGCTCGAACCAGCTCCCAGTACAGCACCCAAACAGGACAAACCTACGCTCTTCATCACCCCAAGAGCATAACCAGAAAGCATTTGGTAGTGAACGCCCATGCTAATTCCATCCGATATACGCACACACAAACTGTCAAGGCATCACACAAACACACCTCACATATACAATAACTGAAACACGGGCACACACACACATATTCATACGCATACATTGCCCTCCTGGGGCATGCATGTGTGTCTGTGTGTATGTGTCTGTTTGTATTTTGTTCAGAGACTGATGATGCACTGGGTTATAAGGTTTCCATGGTTACCCTCAGTGGAGGGAACTGGGGTAATTGAACTCTTGGGGTTCACCATTCAACAGATGCAGCTTGCTCACTCCTGCATGTGCACTCTCTAACTGGCTTCTTGCTCTGTCTGCATTTTGTCACCATCAGTGTTTAGTTACAGTTTCAAGTCAAGTACACTTTAATAGAGTGGAATCTTCCGAGGGCTCTGGCTTTACCTTGGAAGGAGGTATTGAAAACTCTGACTTTAGTATGTGGGTTACCCTGGAGAAGTCTCAGACTAAGTAGGGTCTAAGGGCAGGCAAGGTCCTGTAGACCTGCCCTTTTCCCCTATGCAAAAAAGACAACCACCCCAAGTGTTGTGTTAGTCACTCAATTGTGTCCAGTTCTTTGTGATCCCATGGACTATAACCCACCAGGCTCCTCTGTCCACAGGATTCTCCAGGCAAGAATACTGGAGTGAGTTGTCATTCCCTTCTCCAGGGAACCACCCAAAATCAGTAAGAAAAAATCACATTTACTAATTCATAAAATGCTCGAAGAGAATAAAACAAAGGACCCAGGCCAACATAAACCACGGAGATAGGGACAGGGTGCCAATACCCATGTTTTCCATAGTCCTTCAAGGACTTCTCTCTAAGTGGTTATCTTACATCAGTTTAGAGCAAAGCTCTCAGTATAGTGTTAGCATCAGACATGGTCCCACCTATACATATGAGAAACAGCCCAGACTTACTTGTCAAATAAAATACTTCAACACATATTACATGCTAATGTCTCATTTCCTCTGATGAATCTAACAAGACAAACAGAACTGGGAGCCTACTGGGAAGTAATTGCCAGACTTTCTTCAGACTTAGTTGACCTATAGGAGTAAAGAAATGAAAGAATTTCATTTAATTAATGAAGAAATATGGTAGAGGACTCAGTAGAGAATGGGATCAGGGAAACTCATTGCATTGAATTGTAAATAAGAGCCTGGAGACCTCTAGCAAGACCTTAGCGTTCTTCAGCCTCAGCATCTTGTTTCTATGATTTTTGGATTCTCAGAGCTTCAGATTGTTTTCTACATATAGGAGAAACCTTTTGGCTTATTAATCCAATATATGGTACAGGATAAAAAGGACCCAGCACAAGCAGTTAAGATAGAATTATTATTTTTCAAATGTTCATACTTTTATTTTACCCTTTTATCTCTCCCATTGCTACACAAAATTTTCTCCTCTAACCCAGAACTGGCAATATATCTAAGAACCAGTAGGAGAAATTAGATGTAAATGAACATAGTATGCTTTCAATTTGGACCCAACCACTTACAAGGCAGAATGTGAAATTCACAGGCAAAAGAACAGTATAGGTAATTAACTGACTGGAAAAGGAGAGCAGGGAAGCACAGGGCAGAGGTGGGACTATTTCCTCATTCAGAAGAGAAGACCAAGAGGCAACCTAATCATCATGGCCTTCAATAGGACCTACACTCTCCATCAGCCTGTGAGAATTCACAGGCTGTGAATTCAATTGTGTCCAACTCTTTGCGATCCCACAAACTGTAGCCTGCCAAGCTCATCTGTCCATAGGATTTTCCTGGCAAGAATGCTGCTCCTCCTCCAGGGGATCTTAAATTCATATACTGAAAGTCATAAACTTCAGTATCTCAGGATTTGACTGTATTTGGAGACAGGGTCTTTCAAGAAGCAATTGAAAACAATTGATGGAGCAATTAGAGCTCCATCAGGTGAGCTCTAATCCAATATGACCAGTCCTTATAAAAAGACAGTAGGACCTGGACGCACACGGAGGGAAGGCCATGTGAAGACAGAGGGAGAAGACAGCCATCTACGATCTGAGGAGAGAGGCCTCGGGAAAAGGAAACCAGCCCTGCCAACACCTTGATCTCTGAGTTCTAGCCTCCAGTACTGTGGGAAAATGCTTTTTTGTGGTTTAAGACACCCAGGCTATAGTACTTGGTTATGGCAGCCTGAGCAGACTTAGACAACCTGAGACCTGAAATGAGATGGTGAGGAGTAAGTGCCATTCGTCAGGGGACTACAGTGGGGGCTCTGGCATCAGACTGCCTGGGGTTCACTGCCTGCTCAGCCACGAACTAAATAACATGTGAGCTTAGGCCAGATGCTTAACCCCTCTGTGCCTCAGTTTCCTCCTCTACGTAATATGGATAATAGCAATACCTTTCTTTTTTATTTTTAAAAAACTTATTTTGGCCATACTGCATGGCAAGTAGAATCTTAGTTCCCTGACCAGGGATCAAACCCTCACACCCTGAATTGGGAGCATGGAGTCCTAACCACTGGACTGCCAGAGAAGTTCCAACAATACCTTTCTTATAGGGCAATTGTGAGGAGTGAAGGAGATAATGCCTGTCAAGTACTTAGAACAATGCCTAGAATATAGAAAATCCTCAATAAATATTACAAGCCAAACAATTTCTTTCACTGAAGTTCTTTTTTTTTTTTTTTTTAAGCTAGAATTGAGTCAGGTGTCTGGGTTGATCCTGCCCGCAGGCAAGGAAATGAGTAAGATAACTTCCTATGCACTTGTCTCACTCTGAAGTTACCCAGATGTCTGAGAAAAACCTTGCTCCCTTCAGGGAAGGCTACGAATCTGAATCACTCAGTCACACACAAGTTGATTACTTTAGAAAAGATCAGGAAGTTAGGAATATCCATTTTTCAAATCCACCTTGTCTGTGGACTCTTTCCCACAGTTACTCTCATTCCTCCCCCAGAGCCCACTGGATGCATCTCAAGTTCTCACTTGCTGTCCTTGTGAGCACATCGTCCCTGACAGACCTCCGAAAGAAGCCACCCCTTCAAACTCCAAGGACAACTGAACTGATTTGGCCTCCATCCTGTCCCTACGGGATGTCCAGAATCAGAGGAGGCAGGAACAGGGATTTAACCTAATGAACACCAGAAGAGCACAAGCAGGAATTCATTTTCACTGATCAAGGGTAGAAGGTGGGTACAGGGTCCTGGAAACAAGAGGCGGTGCTGCCTGAGCCTCATGGGTGCTCTGATAACTCACCAAATACTCCCTCACTTTCAGTTACCTAGAGCCCTGGCCACCCAATCAGGTGTCCACCTTAGGGCCTTTGATCTGGTTGCTCCTGCTTCTGCCCTGCAATCTCTCTAGTCTCTGTCGCCCTCAGGAACCCTGGCAGGAAACCCAGACCTCCAATTCTTGGGACTCTGGGAATACACAGCCTTCCATATTTGCCCAAGGAGAAGTCAAAGACCAAAGAAACAACATTTATTTCCGTATTTCTACTGAGTGCTAAAAATGGCAGCTTGTCCATTCACAGGGCCCAGTGGTACCCAAGTCACCCAGGCCCAGCATCCTTGAGCAAAGAGCAAATGTGTTATCAGAGGGAGAGTTGAAAATGTTCTCTTCCCACATCCAGAGCATGCACTTTGTTAGAGCCTGTCTAATCAGACAACCCACTGCTTCTCCAGCATGTGCCAACCCTGTCGCTCAGGTGGACACTTAACATGTAGTTACATGCAAAGATGATAATTTAAAATCCATGGCTTTCCAAGTCTGTGGAAGTTGAGCACAGGAGAGAGAGGAAGAAAAAAACAACAGAGGTATGAAACTTTGGGCAAGAGGAGCCCTCCTTAGTTGTTTCTGTACAAGACAAACACCACCTTGCATCTCTCAGCACGCTGAGATATCAATGGCATTGGCATATTTTCAAAGAACATCTGGGGGAATGAAAAAAGGGAAGTACAAATATTGTGACAGGTGACTTTAGCTCCTTGTCCACTAGAAGCTAGGAATTCCTGAAGCATCCATTTGCTTTTTGTTCCCAGGGGAAAGAAAATAGGAAGAGCCCAGTCATCACGATAGGAAGGTTTGGGCACCTTTCCATCAGGTCTTTACCTTCCTCCTCCCTGTTTCAAGTCTTATAAAGCACTTGTTTGGGCTTTACTGGCTTTGCTGTGTCCAATACCTTCCCCCTTGCATCAGCTGGCTCTGTTATGTTCATTTAATAAAAGACGAGGAAAGAGACCCACCAACCCCCAAACTATCCTTATTTCCCTGGTCCTGAATCCTTCTAGTTCCCATGGCTTGTTATATGTAATACTGAGTCGATTTACACAAATAAAACAAGCTTCTAGACTGATCAAATGGATTTAATTCTGCAAGTAAAACTCCATTAGTAAAGTAAAGTCGCTCAGTCATGTCTGACTCTTTGCGACCCCATGGACTATAGCCTACCAGGCTCCTCCCTCCATGGGATTCTCCAAGCAAGAGTACTGGAGTGGGTTGCCATTTCCTTCTCCAGGGGATCTTCCCAACCCAGGCATCAAACCTCGGTCTCCCGCATTCTAGGCAGACACTTTAACCTCTGAGCCACCCGCCTGCCCAAAACTCCATTAGGACATTAAATTCAAATATTCCAGACTTCTGTTTTCTTCTCTCCCATCGAGACCCAGAGGCCTTCATACCAGAGACACCTCCTCAGCTCAGCATCTTTGATGCCCCCAGATCTTTCTAAAGATCTGATGACCAAGCCCAGCAACCACATCTCCCTCTCTCTCTTTATTGTGGTAAAACATACATAAAATGTACCCTTTTTCTCACGTTTAAGTCTACAATTCAGTGGCTTTAAGTACATTCATATTGTTGTGTAGCCATCATTACTATCCATCTACAGAACTTTTTATCTTCCCCGACTGAAACTCTGTACCCACTAAACAATAACTCTGCAGCCCCTGACCTCTACCTCTTAGTAACCTCTATTCTACATTCTGTATCTGTGAATATAACTACTCTATGTGCTTCCCAGGTCACACTAGTGGTAAAGAACCCATCTGCCAATGCAGCAGATGTAAGAGACATGGGTTCGATCCCTAGATCAGGAAGATCCCCCAGAGGAGGAAATGGCAACCCAGTCCAGTATTCTTGCCTGGAAAATCCTATGAACAGAGGAGCCTGGTGGGCTACAGTTCATGGCATCACAAAGAATCGGACATGACTGAAATGACTTAGCACTTATGTGCTTCACATAAGTAAAGTCCTACAATATTTGTCCTTTGTGGCTGTTTATTTAACTTAGCACAATGTCCTCGGGCATCATCCATTTGTAACAGGTGTCAGAATATCCTTATCTCTTAAGACTAACATTCCATAGTATGTATATAGCACGTTTTGTCTATCCATTTATCTCTTGATGGACATCTGTGTTGTTCCTATCTTTGGCTGTTATGAAAAAGGCTGCTGTGAACATTGGTGTACAAACTATCTATTTGAGTCCCTGCTTTTAATTCTTTTTTTAAATTGAAATATAGATGATTTACAATGTTGTGTTAGTTTCAGATGTACAGCAGAGTGATTGAGTAATATATATATATATTCACATATATATATTTTTCAGATTCTTTCGCCTTATAGGTTACTCAGTATTACAAACCATTGAGTATTGTCCCCTGTACTATATAGGAGGTCTTTGTTGGTTACCTCTTTTATATATATTAATGTATATATGTCAATTCCAAACTCATAATTTATCCTCCCCTCCCTTTCCCCTTTGGTAACCATAAATTTGTTTTCTATATCCATGCATCTATTTCTGTTTACTTTCAGTTCTTTTGGATGTCTACCTAGGAGTGAAATTGCTGGATCATATGGTAATTCTATGTTTAACTTTTTGAGAACAACCAAACTGTTAACACATTCTCTTTTAAAAAGTCCTCATCTGCAGAACCTTCCCTGAGAACAACCAAACTGTTAACACATTCTCTTTTTAAAAGTCCTCATCTGCAGAACCTTCCCAGGGACATAAATAGCACCATGTTTCCAGGAATTCTGAATTGGGCCTGGGATAGATGGCCTTAATGTCCTCTGTCCTTCACTCTCCTAGATCCATGCCCTCTGTGGCCCCTCCCACAGGAAGGCTGGGAACTCTTCCAGCCTTTGACATTGGCTCAGTCACGTGATTTGCTCTGGCCAATAGGATGCCACAGACATGACACATCAGAGCTGTCTCTCTGACCCTCTGCTACTGACATGAAGAGAACATGCCCAGCTTGGCCCAGTGCTTCCAGGAGAAACAGGAGGGATTCATGACACAGAGCTAGCCTGGCCACTGCAACTGGAAGCAAAGCTCCCACAGCTGACCTACTGCTCCTTGAGAAGAAATGATTATTGTTTTAAGCCTCTGAATTTGGGAGTAGCTTATGACAAAGTGTTATTGGGGCAAAAGTTGACAATATAGGGATTGGTATTTACCATTTACTATTTGGCCTAGATGTCAATGAAATAAAAATTTCTGCAGAATGGAAAAATGAATTAAGAATCTCATTGGTGTCAATTCTCTGGTGGTCCAGTAGTTAAAACTCATAGCTTTCATTGCTATAGCCNGCTGTCTCTTATACACATCTCCTTCAAACATGCATATAACTTTATCATGAATATAGTGTCTCCTTCATAGGAAAAAAGTGGTAAAGTCATAGAAAGATTAATGGTCTTTGTACAGTTAAGGAGACAATATTGAAGTAGATAACATGAATATTGTTCAGTTGTCTATACATTATGTTAAAGAGTCTTAGCTGATTTACAAAATATATGAAAGGTATATAACACAAAGAAGTTGTGACTACCTAATATATGTAATTTCTAGTGTACATTTATTGTAAAGTGAAGTATTATTGTCTTTCTATCAATTTAAAAGTGATTGTCATGAAACGTTTCATGTTTTTGTTCTAATTTAATTTCCTCAGTGACTAAGGCACTAAATCCTTACAGAAGTTCAATAAATATTACCTGAATATTTAGCACCATATAATAGCACCAACGACAGTTTTGCTAGATTTTTACCACCTATCTTCTCCACACAGTCTCCACACATTGGGGTACACATGTCTCTTTCAATTCTGGTTTCCTCGGTGTGTATGCCCAGCAGTGGGACTGCTGNGTTACCATCTTTCTAAATTCCATATATATGCGTTAATATACTGTATTGGTGTTTTTCTTTCTGACTTACTTCACTCTGTATAATAGGCTCCAGTTTCATCCACCTCATTAGAACTGATTCCAATATATTATTTTTAATGGCTGAGTAATGCTCCATTGTGTATATATACCACAGCTTTCTTATCCATTCATCTGCTGATGGGCATCTAGGTTGCTTCCATGTCCTGGCTATAATAAACAGTGTTGCGATGAACATTGGGGTACACATGTCTCTTTCAATTCTGGTTTCCTCGGTGTGTATGCCCAGCAGTGGGATTGCTGGGTCATAAGGCAGTTCTATTTCCAGTTTTTTAAGGAATCTCCACACTGTTCTCCATAGTGGCTGTACTAGTTTGCATTCCCACCAACAGTGTAAGAGGGTTCCCTTTTCTCCACACCCTCTCCAGCATTTATTGCTTGTAGACTTTTGAATCGCAGCCATTCTGACTGGTTCTTACTTCTTTAAAATAAATGTAATCATGCATATACTTTGGAGCCTCTGCAGGACATCTGTCCTCTATAAATGGAACTGAACTTCAGGATTTGCTAAGACATGTCACCCAGCCCCAGAGTCACTGATGAATCTGTCCCTTTCCAGTCCTTTAGGAAGTTGCCTGGGCAGATTTCTCCCTGTCTGTTCACCTCCCATCTCCTGAGCTATGCTGGCTGGGTACTCTCCATCAAGAAGGCCTTACAGATAGGTTTAGCTCTTGTGGTCTCTCTGAGTTTCAAAGACCATTTAGTCTCTTTTTTCAGAATCAATATGGTTTGAAGAGGAATAAATCACTTCCTGTCTAAATACTATTAACATACTAACTCACCCTTAAGAATCAAAAGATATTTTTCTCTAACATTACCTGACAGACCTGAGAAACAGGGTTGCAACCAAATATTTTCTACCAGCTTATCTAAAAAGGTATCTTGGCAGTGAAAAACTAGAATTCATTTAAGTGCTCACACAATAAGGATTTAGTTAAATAAAATATTATTGTTTTTTAATTGCTAAGTCATATCTGATTCTTACAACCATATGGACTGTAGCTTTCCAGACTCTTCTGTCCATGAGATTTCCCAGGCAAGAATATTGGAATGGGTTGCTAGTTCCTTCTCCAAGGGATCTTCCCCATCCAGGGGTCAAACCTGAGTCTCCTGCATTGCAGGCAGTATACTTAAATTTATGCAGCCATTATATGTATACCATGTAAAAACAATAACATGGGAAAGTATTCAAGGCCTATTATTAGATTTTTTTTCAAAAGATTAAATAATGTATGTTATTTAAATTGTTTTGTAAAAAAAAAAATGTATATGTACGTTAAAAAAAAGTCTATAAGGAAATATACTAACATAGTAGCAGAAGTTATTCTAGATGACTCAGTTTTCAGTGATTTTTATTTTCTTCTCTGTACTCTTAGTATTTTCAAATTTGAGTCCATTATTATGTATTACTTTTATAATAAGATAAAGCATCATTATTTTTTAATATAAGGGGATAAAAATTCTCATTTGAAGGTATGTCTTATTGAATTATTTTAGACTTTCCTGGGGGGTGGAACATGTTAGCTATTTTCTGCCACAACAACCACGAAAAAAGCCTGTGGCACTGGCTGGAGTGAGAAACAAATGGGCAAGCCTGCCTCCCTGGGTATGGTACAGGGCACCAAGGGTTCACTTCAGCTCACAAATCCGGAGCACCCCTGCTGGACCCTATTTGTGCTTGATTTATGCTTGGAGGGTTACAAAAGGTAATCACTTGTGCATAGGGTTCAGTAATTCACTCAGGGACTAAGTGCAGCACATAAGTATGAATGACATCAACACATTTCAATTCAATTCACATTCCTATTTCAATTCAATCTTTGCCCCTTCAGATGTATCAGAAGGATTTCAGGTGGTTGTGCGGTTTTCTGTGTTTTTTGTTTGTTTGTTTTTTTAATTGAAGAATAATTGCTTTACAATGTTGTGTTGACTACTGCTATCAATGGAGAAAAGGGAACCCTGTTGCAATGTAAATTGATACACCCACTATGGAGATCAGTGCAGTGATTCCTTTCATTTTTTTTTTTAAACGAGATTTAAAACTTTACTTTTCATTAATTAATTAATTTGTTTTTATTTGTGCTGGGCTTTCATTGCTGTGTGTGGGCTTTCTCTTATTGCAGTGAATGGGGGATACTCTTTAGTTGCAGTATGCAAATTTCTCTTGTTGTGATACATGGCTCTAGAGTACACAATTCAATAGTTGTGGCATACAGGCTTGGTCGCCCTACAGCATGTGAAATCTTCCTGGACCAGGGATTGAACCCATGTCCGCTACATTGGCTGGCAGACTCCTGTCCATGGAACTACCGGGAAATTCTCATGTGTTACATTTGAACACACATATTGTCATACTAAAGTCAGTGGTGTTGTTTGTGGCCTCTTATCCCTGCTCTTCCCCTGGAACTCACCATGAGAGGCCACATTGGTTCCCTGATTCTGCCTACAGAAATGTAACCCTCGTCTCCCAAGAAGTGAGGTCACTGGGCCTTAGGTCTTGACCTTTCAACAAGCTGTGACTTGTGATTATTTCATCCTAATGAGATTCTGGTGCCAGCCTGGCAGCTGGAACTTGAGCTCCAGCGAAGAACTTGCCTTAATGAGTTGGCATGCTTTAGGGGTATCTAGTGAAGTATTTCTTGCCTCCCTATCAGTATAAGCCTCTTCCAAGGTGTTTCTTCTGCGGTCTATGGGAAGCCTTCAGTGGGAAGGGATGGATTGTGGTTGTCTGGTGATGATTATGCCCTTCCTTAGCTGAATCTAACAATCCTGTCCATGGAGCACGTGGAGTAAAAAAGGAGGACAAGAAATGGAGGGAAAAGGGACCTGGACTCTCATCGCAACTGTGCCATAAAGGATGTCACTTTACCTCTCTGGGGCTGTAGGTTCCTCATTTGTAAGGTCAATGTCTTAGACTAGATTATCACTAAGGCTCGTTCCCACTGTGATACACGACTCTGTGTAGGCATATCCAACACAAAGGACAGCCACGTACCTGACACAGAATCTGTGAGTCACAGAAATCCTCATCAGCCTCAACAGATACACCCACTCCCCAAGATTTAGCCATGACTTCTGGAATCTGGACCGTTTCACAGCTCAAGTCACTCTTCAGACCACATCATCAAGATGGGGCACTGCCTCTGGAAACCTATATGGCACCCTGGATGGATGAAAGAAGAGCTCCTTGTGAGGCTAGAAAGCCTATGGGTTGGTGTGGCAGATAAAATGGAGGCCACCAAAAAAAGTCCTAACCCCCAGAATTTGTGAATATGTTGCCTACATGGCAAAACTCAACATCAGAAAACCAAGATCATGGCATCTGGTCCCCTCATGTCATGGCAAATAGATGGGGAAACAGTGGAAAGAGTGACTGACTTTATTTTTTGGAGCTCCAAACTCACTGCCAATGGTGACTGCAACCATGAAATTAAAAGACGCTTGCTGCTTGGAAAGGTTATGACCAACCACATGCTAGTAAAGTAATGCTCAAAATTCTCCAAGCCAGGCTTCAACAGTATGTGAACCATGAACTTCCAGATGTTCAAGCTTGTTTTAGAAAAGGCAGAGGAACCAGATTGCTACATTCACTGGATAGTGGAAAAAGCAAGAGAGTTCCAGAAAAACATCTATTTCTGCTTTATTGACTATGCCAAAGCCTTTGACTGTGTGGATCACAATAAACTGTGGAAAATTCTGAAAGAAATGGGAATACTAGACCACCTGACCTGCCTCTTGGGAAACCTGTATGCAGGTCAGGAAGCAACAGTTAGAACTGGACATGGAACAATCGACTGGTTCCAAATAGGAAAAGGAGTACGTCAAGGCTGTATATTGTCACCCTGCTTATTTCACTTCTATGCAGAGTACATCATGAGAAACACTGGGCTGAAAGAAACACAAGCTGGGATCAAGATTGCC
>SJYV01041481.1:1670102-1688752 GCA_006410875.1 Neotragus pygmaeus | reverse complement strand
TGAACTAAACTGAAATAGCAGGGAGGGAACAAAGCTCCACCCATCAACAGAAAATTGGATTAAAGATTTACTGAGCATGGCCCCGCCCATCAGGACAAGACCATTTCCCCCTCAGTCAGTCTATCCCATTAGGAAGCTTTCATAAGCCTCTTATCCTTCTCCATCAGAGAGCAGAGAGAGTGAAAATCACAATCACAGAAAACTAACCAATCTGATCACATGGACCACAGCCGTGTCTAAATCAATAAAACTATGAACCATGCCATGTAGGGCCACCCAAGAGGGATGAGTCATGGTGGAGAGTTCTGACAAAATGTGGTCCAGGGAGAAGGGAATGGCAAACCACTTCAGTATTCCTGCCTTGAGAACCTCACAAACAGTATGAAAAGTCAAAAATATAGGACACTGAAAGATAAACTCCCCAGGCCAGTAGGTGCCCAGTATTGCTACTGGAGATCAGTGGAGAAATAACCCCAGAGAAAATGAAGAGACAGAGCCAAAGCAAAAACAACACCCAGTTATGGACATGACTGGTGATGGAAGCAAGGTCCGATGCTGTAAAGAGCAATATTGCATAGGAACCTGAAATGCTAGGCCCGTGAATCAAGACAAATTGAAGTGATCAAACAGGAGATGGCAAGAGTGAAGGCTGACATTTTAGGAATCAGTGAACTAAAATGGACTGGAATCAGCGAATTTAACTCAGATGAGCATTATATCTAATAGTGTGGGCAAGAATCCCATAGAAGAAATGGAGTATCCATCGTAGTCAACAAAAAAGTCTGAAATACAGTACTTGGATTCAATCTCAAAAAAGACAGAATGATCTCTGTTCGTTTTCAAGGCAAACCATCCAATATCATGGCAATCCAAGTCTATGCCCCGACCAGTAATGCTGAAGAAGCTGACGTTGAATGGTTCTATGAAGACCTACAAGACCTTCTAGAACCAACACCCCAAAAAGATGTCCTTTTCATTATAGGGACCTGGAATGGAAAAGTAGGAAGTCAAGAAATACCTGGAGTAACAGGCAAATTTGGCCTTGGAGTACAGAATGAAGCAGGNGTCGAGTTGACATAGGGATCGGTGGCTTTCTCTCGAGGTACCACAGGGCTGTCACACCTGCCATCATGTTTTGAGTCAATCCTCGGGGTGAGAATCGAGTCAGTGCAGGGTGTGAGAGGTATCTGGAGTGGATTGGGACATCTAGGTCTTTTGGAATGGTGGCAGGACCCCTGGAGTTCCTCTCGAGTGTCAAGTGGAGACCGCCTCCTCTTGAGGTGTGACTGTATCACCAGGTTTCCATTCCCGACAAGCAGGAAATGGATCCACATCTCCAGATGAGAAGGGAAAATGGGGGCTCTTCTTGAGTTGTGGTGGGACTCTCAATGTTCCTCTCAAGTAGAGACGGTATGTGGGGAAACTTATTGAGTTGCCTCAAGGGTGTCACAGAGAGTTTCTAAACTCAAGAGGGAAAGTGGGATTTCTCTTGAGACGCCATTGCTGAAAAGGGCATCAATGGCATGGAAGGGAGAATCTCCTTGTTTTTCTTAAGTTGCGGCAGGAAACTAGAGTTTCCTCTCGAGTTAAAATGGGCACCTCAGGGACCTGCTCATGTGGCCTCAGGAATGTCCAGTCTGCTTGCGAGTTGTGAGGGGCTTCTTGGGATTTCTCTACAATCGCTGCTGGGGCCAAGGTCCTCATCTTGAGTTGAGGCCAAAGCCTCAGATATACTCTCCAGTGCTNAGGATAAATGATCATGTGAATTTAAAGATGTATCCTCCTCAATGAAAAAGCATTCAGAATGCAAATTTGACAGAAAGGCTTAGCAAAACTCACATATTCATTTTATGCATGTATTTATTTATTTATTTGTTTATTTTCGTGAAAAGAAAGAAGTCAAAGTTAGGTGGAAATAGACGAAAACAACCCATGTATTCCTTCGAGTTTCCAGCTCTACTTTTTTAAATAGTCAAAATTTGCATCATGATATGGGAAGAGAGATTTGTTACTGTAGAACTCTCTTCACGGATGGCCTTAAGTTATTGCTTCACATGAAAGCAATATACAGCTCTTGGTATCACAGAGGCTAAATCTTCACTTCTGTCATCTCTTTCTTCGAGTCTCAGAGCTTAGTTTGATGAAGTCATTATGATGATTCCTTCTGGAGTTTGTGCTATACACAGAGCAGCTCGGGAACCTCACCCTGGCCCCAGGTGGGACACAGAGCTGAGCTCCGTGAGCAGGAAGGACATGGAAATTTCCAAGCTTGAGATCTGAGCATTTTACAGGAAGTGGGCCTGGAGGCAGGGGCTTGAGTGAACACAGACAATAAGCACCTGGAGGTAGTGAGGTGCCTCCCAGAAAGCCCAAGGAATGACAAAAGGAGGTGTGGAGACAGGGAAAGCTTACATGAACTCACCGGAGAATCTAGATGCTGACTGGATGTGTGAGTCAGCTGATGACAGCCTGGAGCTCTTTGGAATAAAGACTCTCCTTGTGTTACTGAAAGTGGGGTCTAGCTGCTTGTTGCTTTGGAGCTAATACTCTAGAGGCGAGTTTGGTGAAAAGAAAAGTCATTTTAGAGAGTGGCAACCAGGAGAGAAGGTGGGCTCATGTTCAAAAGCTGACTCCATGCCCTCCCCATCACCGCACCACCCACACACACACTGACACTCAGCAGGCAAGTGCTTTATAGATGGAGGGAGCGCTGCCTGCACAGTCAGCTCTGACGGTCATCTTGAAACTGGTCATCAGTGGTCTGATCATTGTCTTCTTGACTGCTCTAAGTACAGTTAGTCTTCAGTTCCAGGGTCAATTTGTTAACGTTTCTTTGAGACCAGTTCTAGGAATTGTGACACCTTATGTCATGGCTACAGTCTGGGCATCGTGTAGTTAACTTCTTCCAGCTGGTGGGGATTTCAGTATTTACAAGACAGCTCTCAGGATATAGCTCAGAAAATTGTCTGCAGCCCTTGAGGAGAAACTGAACATCCTTGACCTTGTTTAATAGCTAAACTATTATTATTTTGTTCTGTTTGAGTGCTTTCTCAAAACTTCTCTGATTAAGCTTATTATTTGACTAAATTTTTTCTACAGACAAAAGGCAGGTGGAGCAGATGGAGTGAGGGGCGGGGGAAGGGGTGATGAGGGAAGGACCATACTGTCCTGCTGGGCTTCAGTCATAAGTATATTAATAGACAGGAACAAATAAAGTGGTCAAACCCCAAGAAACAAACCACTGGTTAACAGATAAACCCAATCAAGACCCACATGCACTTCCGTGTTTTTAAATTCAGAGTCTTCTTCTCCTTTCTACATGTTAAAGGACATTTAACAACCCAGGCTATTTCATCAGTGTTTGAACGCCAATACAGATGCCACAGTGACTTCTTTCTACTCATCCCTCCCCTCCTTGCTCACAGGTTTTGACCTAGTGAAATGTGAGGACCCGGGGACCCCTAGCTATGGCTACAGGATCCGGGATGAAGGCCATTTCACCGACACGGTCGTCCTGTACAGCTGTAACCCGGGCTACGCTATGCATGGCGGGGGCACTCTGACCTGTCTGAGTGGAGACCGGAGAGTGTGGGACAGGCCACTGCCTTCTTGTGTAGGTGAGTTGCCTGCAAGCGTGCGCTGGGGGCAGGAAGCCCAGGGTCCTCCGACTTGATTCTCCCAGAGCTTGGAGACTTCTCTTGCTNACCTAAATCAAATCCCTTACAGTTATACAGTGGAAGTGAGAAATAGATTCAAGGGATTAGATCTGATAGACAGTGTGCCTGATGAACTATGGACGGAGGTTCGTGACACTGTACAGGAGACAGGGATCAAGAACATCCCCAAGAAAAAGAAATGCAAAAAGGCAAAATGGTTGCCTAAGGAGGTCTTACAAACAGCTGTGAAAAGAAGAGAGGTGAAAGGCAAAGGAGAAAAGGAAAGATATAACCATTTGAATTCAGAGTTCCAAAGAATAGCAAGGAGAGATAAGAAAGCCTTCCTCAGTGATCATGCAAAGAAATATAGGAAAACAATAGAATTGGAAAGACTAGAGTCTTTTCAAGAAAATTAGAGATACCAAGGGAACATTTCATGTAAAGACTGGTACAATAAAGGACAGAAATGGTATGGACCTAACAGAAGCAGAAGATATTAAGAAGAGGTGGCAAGAATACACAGAACGGTACAAAAAAGAACTTCTTGACCCAGATGATCACAATGGTATGATCACTCACTTAAAGCCAGACATCCTGGAATGTGAAGTCAAGTGGGCCTTAGAAAGCATCACTACAAACAAAGCTAGTGGAGGTGATGGAATTCCAGTTGAGCTCTTTCAAATCCTGAAAGATGATGCTGTGAAAGTGCTGCACTCAATATGCCAGCAAATTGGGAAAACTCAGCAGTGGCCACAGGACTGGAAAAGGTCAGTTTTCATTCCAATCCCAAAGAAAGGCAATGCCAAAGAAAGCTCAAACTACCGCACAATTGCACTCATCTCACATGCTAGTAAAGTAATGCTCAAAATTCTCCAAGCCAGGCTTCAGCAATACGTGAACCATGAACTCCCTGATGTTCAAGCTGGTTTTAGAAAAGGCAGAGGAACCAGAGGTCAAATTGCCAACATCTGTTGGATCATCAAAAAAGCAAGAGAGTTCCAGAAAAACATCTACTTCTGTTTTATTGACTATGCCAAAGCCTTTGACTCTATGGATCACAACAAACTGTACAAAATTCTGGGAGAGATGGGAATACCAGACCACCTGACCAGCCTCCTGAGAAATCTGCATGCAGGTCAGAAAGCAACAGTTAGAACTGGACATGGAACAACCGACTGGTTCCAAACAGGGAAAGAAGTACGCCAAGGCTGTATATTGTCACCCTGCTTATTGAACTTATATGCAGAGTACATCATGAGAAACGCTGGGCTGGAAGAAACACAAGTTGGAATCAAAATTGCCAGGAGAAATATCAATAACCTCAGATATGTAGATGACACCATCCTTATGGCAGAAAGCAAAGAACTAAAGAGCCTCTTGATGAAAGTGAAAGTGGAGAGTGAAAAAGTTGGCTTAAAACTCAACATTCGGAAAACTAAGATCATGGCATCTGGTCCCATCACTTCATGGCAAATAGATGGGGAAATAGTGGAAACAGTGAGAGACTTTATATTTTTGGGCTCCAAAATCACTGCAGCCATGAAATTAAAAGGTGCTTACTCCTTAGAAGAAAAGTTATGACCAATCTAGATAGTATATTAAAAAGCAGAGGCATTACCTTGCTGACAAAGGTCTGTCTAGTCAAGGCTATGGTTTTTCCAGTAGTCATATATGGATATGACAGTTGGACTATAAAGAAAGCTGAGTGCTGAATAATTGATGATTTTGAACTGTGGTGTTGGAGAAGATTCTTGAGAGTCTTTTGGACTCCAAGGATATCCAACCAGTTCATCCTAAAGGAAAACAGTCCTGAATATTCCTTGTGAGAACCAATGATAGAGCTGAAACTCCAACACTCTGGCCACCAAATGTGAAGAACTGACTCATCTAAAAAGACCCTGATGCTGGGAGGGATTGGGGGCAGGAGAAGNTCTTTTGGACTCCAAGGATATCCAACCAGTTCATCCTAAAGGAAAACAGTCCTGAATATTCCTTGTGAGAACCAATGATAGAGCTGAAACTCCAACACTCTGGCCACCAAATGTGAAGAACTGACTCATCTAAAAAGACCCTGATGCTGGGAGGGATTGGGGGCAGGAGAAGAAGAGGATGACACAGGATGAGATGGTTGGATGGCATCACCGACTCAATGGATATGAGTTTGAGTAAACTCCAGGAGTTGATAATGGACAGGGAAGCCTGGCGTTGTGCAGTCCATGGGGTTGCAAAGAGTCAGATATGACTGAGTGACTGAACTGAACTTGTTTCCTCACGTATTTTGTGGTTTGGGGAATGTGTGTGTATGTTTTTGTTAATTTAATAAAAAGCTTATTCAGGGCTTTAAATAAATGTATTATATTTTTTGTTTTTACGTCTGATTAAAAACAATGGTATGGTGGTTAAAATGATTAGTGGTGTTGATAGTAACAATGACTAATATTAATATAAATAATAATATTAGCTCTACCTACCTCATGGTGCTGTTAAATCAAGTAGGAATGTTATAAATCTAAAACATCAGAAAGATGTAAAATATTATTATTCCAATTTCTGACACACTATTAAGAATATTTTTCTTGGAATTGAACGCAAACGGGTCTAATTTCATCAATAATGTACTCTGAAAGCACAAAAACAAGCCTCTTTCTTCTTCCATGTGACAGTCCTTTAAGTATTGGGAAATTGTTCCAATGCTATTCCCAATGTTTCTCCTTTCCAGGTTAAAGGTTCTTAGTATTCTTTGTTTCCCTAATCATATGTCATGTGTCACACTGTAGCCTAGCATTACTGGGCTTCTATTAAGATTCCTTTGGCTTCTCCGCGTCTGTGGATTGTTCCGATGAAGGCTGAGGAATACTGCATGGCTCAGATACCTCTGCTGTCTCAGCGAGGCAACTGGGCTCCATCTGCTCTGTATTATGCCCAGTGCCAGGCTACTGTGCCCCCTCCCCCATGGGACCCCCCACAGCCCTAGACCAACTTTGGCCCTAGCTTGTTCCTTCTTCTTGTAGCCCAGTTAAAAGGACCCTTGAACAGTACAAAAACCAAAAAGGTGTGAAAAACTACACCCCACACCTGAACACCAATGAGCTCTCACTTTAGCCTGTAGAGAGCCTATAAATTAAAATGAGAGAAGAATCATTTCCATATTAGATTTCTATAGCTTCTTTCCTCTCAAATGCCCAGGGCACTGCACTGGGAAGTTTTTGTGCATTAATGTATAATTTCTGCAGTTCTTCAGGGCCCAGCTTCTCAGGGCTTGGCAAAGCCCATTTCACTCACTCAGGCTGAGTTCTTACTCCCTTGAAATGCAGCCAGGTCTTGTCTGTGGCACACCCAGTGCCCTGTGGTACAGAGTATGGGTGGAGAAAGCCAAGATGGAGCAGAAACACAGATGGAACCTCTAGCGACAATCCAATCCCCTCTCCCGCAAAAAAAGATTCAAATGAACTTATTTACAACACAGAAACAGACTCATAGATTTAGAAAACAAACTTACTTACCAGTTATAGGAGTGGGCGGGGATAGATTGTGAGTTTGGGATTGACATATATACACTGCTATATTTAAAATAGACAACAAGGTCCTCTGCTCAATATTCTGTAATTCCCTAAATGGGAAAAGAATTTGAAAAAGAATTGATACATGTATAGGGAGAGAAAGAAAGGGAGGGAGGACAGAAAGAAATCCTCACACTGAGAAACGACTTCCTCAAAGTCACAGCTAGTTAGGGACACCATTAGACATTTATTTTACTTCCTCTCATCTGAAAAACACAAGAAAATTAGGTAAGGATGCTTGCCCCTCCAGAGAGAGAACTACGAGCAACAGGACATTTCTTCACAGCTATCTTATTAGCTTTTGCTGCCAAAACCTGTAAGTTTCCTAAAGAACAACCATAATAACTAGGTCAGTACATGGATCAACTGAAGATCAAAGGGCCCGAGTTAGCTATCAGTCATGATATAAAAGTGTGGGACAAACAATGGTTGGGTGTTTCACAGTTGTTATGTATCAAGGAGGAAAAATAATTTGAGTGGCATGAAGGGAAGATAATTTGGCAACAGAGATGAATAAACTGAATCAAGGGAGGACAAATTAAGACTGAGCATTCGAGAATGCTGCCCAGCACAGGCTTCTGAAGTACCCTGGGCACTTTATTGCAGACAACAATCCTTGTTCTGGCAGTAAAATGAGCTTGCCATACTTCTGCTTCTTTAGTTTTCTTGATGATTTATAGGCTATACACACACACACACACACACACGAAGATAATGTTCAAACACTCCTACAGTCATGAAAATCCCTCCCTGAAAGCCTGTTATATCTTTTTAAAATTAATACCCAAAGCAATTAAATCACGCCATGCTCCCATTACCTGCCAAGTTTTGTTATTTTTAAAATACAACAACATGGTTTGGGATTCTATTATTTGGTCTATATGCAGCCTTTCAAAGATGGTTCCTCGGTTCCTCCAGACATGAACTCTCATCCAGGCAACAAAAGCAAACCTCACTTGGTGATGGCTTGCCTTTGCTTGAGAAGGCTCTCTTTCACACTGTCTGCCCTCTACTAGAAGAGGAAAAGAAGAGGACCAAAGGGATGTAATGAGCAAGGTTGCCATCACACTGCAACCCACACATGTCAGCACTTGATAGCTGCCCTATCTCTAGGCTAATTTTCCTTTTGGACACTGAAGGGATAATAGGTATGTGTAGCTTCTTAAAAAACTTTTTATTGGTTGTGGTAATAGAAATAACAACCCAAATCATGAGTGGGTGAGCAGTGTATTGTTGACTTTGAGTAGATGCAAGTCATCAGCAACAGAATCCCTGAAACTCATGGTAACAATCAGATCCAACCACACCTCAAAGGTGATTCCCAGTGCTGAGGCAGAAGAGACCTTAAAATATCTGATACCTACTCCAACAGCAAGAATTTTCAAATGACATAAACCACCTGAAGGATTTTTTATAAAGATACGATATTGACTGATTAATGTTCATAATGAAGAGTCCACAAAATAAATAGATAAAAACTAGCCAACAACATCTCCTTTACAGAAAATCTACTTTGACAAGTAGGCATTTATCCTTAATGCTTAAATAAACACTTTCATTACACAAGGGCATGAAGCTAAGTGCTATGGGGGACACACCAAAGTATAAGCCAATCTTCACCTCAGGACTGTTACCATTTATCAGACAGAGAAGACAGGTGACTTCCCTGGTGGCTCAGATAGTAAAGAATTTGCCTGCAGTGCAGGAGATGCAGGTTTGATCCCTGGGTCTGGAAACTCCCCTAGAGAAGGGAATGGCGATCCACTCCAGTATTCTTGCCTGGAGAATTCCACAGACAGAGAAGCCTGGCAGGCTACAGTCCATGTGATTGCAAAGAGTGGGACACAACTGAGCAACTAACGCTTTCACTTTTCAGAAGATAGGTACATGTGACAAGAGAACCACCAAAGGCAGTTAAAAAAAAAAAAAAAAAAAGGCTGCATTAATGTCAAGTGAGCAAAAGCACCAGCAGCAAACTCTAGGTAACTCACTTGTCCTCATGATAAGGCCCTACATTCCAGAGAGCAGGAAAGTCCCCATAAGTCAAACGGAGAAGGAACGACTGAGACTGTCAGGAAATACCAAGTACAGCTTCTGCGTTAGTGTAAGCTCTGTCTCCTGTTACAACAAACCTACACTCACTTCACCCACCACCCAAGGGGCTAATTACTCCCCAGATGCTGGAGAGAGGTTGTTGAAGACCAGCCTCCTGCCTTGGGAAGTACAGGCTGACAGAGGAGCCAGGGCACCAGAGACCATTCTCCCTGCTGTAGGGCTGCATCAAGCTGATGATGCTGTCTCAAATGTTTGCCAAGAGCAACAGAAGGTATTTTCCCTCTTGGAATTTTTTCTCTTCCTCCCTCCACCCTGCCTCTAAGGGTAGCTCAAAAACATGACTCACAATTAGGGCCTCTGGCAGTCACCCTCTTTACCAACTCATCCACAGTTCCGTGGGTTCCTAGGAGCTCTTTTGAGCTCTATAAGCTCACCACTGAGAGGGCACTTATGTGTGATGGCATTCATCACAGAGCACAGGATCGTAGTGAAAAATCCTACTGTCTTTCAGATATTAGAATGCTTCTACAACATTTCTCCCAGATGTACATAAAACTTATGTATTGTCAGTGAACTTACCACCCATGATGGACAAGCTAGCCCATATTGGAACTGTTCTAATTGACTTTTCTCTCCCACTTGAATTTCCTTGATACTTTTTTGAGTTGCTTCTCGTTTCACCCCTTAGGTTCACCTAGATCCAGTCTACTTCCTGTTCCACAAGACAGCCCCTCGGATATTTGAAACTTCTCAAATCCTTTGAATCCTTTCTTCCACAGGATCAGCACAGAGATCTCTTTTAACTATTCCAGATATCACCTTGTTTCAATCCTTTCATTTTCTCATCTAATTTCTTAATATTTTAAGAGATCCATTTGCCTGTTTCTCTGTTTAAACCCAGCCTCTAAAAGGGAATAAAACATTCTAAACATAAACTGGCCAATGGAAAGTAAAATGGGAACTTTTCATTTTAGACTCTTAGATACTATAATTAATACAAGCTAAGACTGCATTCAGCTCTAAGCTGTGGTCACATGGCATGGCACGTGCTTATTATAAACTAAAATCCTTTAGCTGCAAGTGCTTCCCATCTGTTACTGAAATCATTGACTTTCATTTATTATGCCTCCCTCACACAGCTGGGTGTTATCCCCAAAACTACATAAGAAAGTGACATCTTTCATGCTCTTTCCACTCTTTCTACTTGACCCCCAAATGTAGACTCAAATGACTATTTCAACAATCTAGGAAAATAAACTGTTACTCCCAAGAAATCTCCCTGGGAAGATGTCAACATGGAGTTCTGAGACATAAAGGCTTCAGCAGCCTCAGAGCCCCGAAACTGTTCCTAACTTCCATTCTGAATCCTCCCCTTCCTGTGTCCCTAAACCAATCAGAAAGCCCTGGAGAGTGGCCCTGAGATACGAATGAACCACTGCTATAGCTGAAGGAGAAGAAAGGAAGGAGATTTGCATTCAACCAGCTGTTTAGTCCAGTCCCTTCTGATCACTACACTGTAAGATACTGAAACCACGGACTATGTTCTGTCAAGCATTGTAAGATATTAACTGAGCGAGTGAATAAATAAACGCTAACGCTTTGTTTCTCTCTCAGTGTCTAGCATTATTTCTGGGAGGGAAATGTGTTTGGTTACCATTTTAACACATTAACCCAATGGTTACAGTCTTAAAATTTCATTACAAGTTTTTATGGTGATGATCTATTTTATGGCTTGTTTAAATAATAAGGTATAAGCATAAAGCTTATTTTAAAAGCTTTTTAGTGTCAAAAGTAAATTTAAAATTAAGCTTACATGAAAGTGAAAGAAAAAGAAGAGAAAAGAAAACACAGGGCAAAATCTTCCATCACTTTGCTACAAGCCACCTCCCACATCTCTTTCTTTGATTGCTGCATCAAATCCACATGCCTGGGACTGGCCTTCAAGATTTCTATTATCTGGGGTCCTCCTTTTCTCCAGTCATATTTCCCAAAGTCCAACTTCTACTGCAGTTGGGTCAGCCTGAACTCCTATGATGGTTGCCATGAGATTTCTGTAGTGCAAAGAAACCTCCACCTCTTCTTCAGCATATCTTTCAAGAAAACACACAAAAACCTCCTCTGAAAGTCTTCTCTGGCTAACACCATCCCACACTGACTATCCTGTTTCTTTCCTTAAAGCATATGGACAATCTGTAAGACAGTATGTTGGTTATCTTTTTGACCAAAGAAGGTATGAGAATTCACTTTAAAAGAGTAAGATAATACTCAAATAATGAATTATCATTACGATTATATTTTACTTTATATGCTTGTCTCCCTTCCCCAAGGGATTCATAAACTGCTTAAGGGTAAGAGCAGTATAATTTATTTTGTATTCCTAGAAAATGCTGGACACAGCGATTAAATAAAACAGATGCTAGATGAATAAATGAATGATTATATTTTGGCATTTGAATCTTTGAAGATTTCTTCATCACTAGAGCTGTCCAATGCTTTAGTGCCAAGGATAATGTTAAGCTTGGGGACAACTCATAAATAAATGACTAGTGAACAATTCTGCTGACCCCCAACCTTGACAGAACACATCAATTGGTTAGCATAATAATCATTAAATAACCTTCTGTTTCTTGTCACCCTCCTGCATTTAGTCCTCTATACATCAATGCCTAAATAACCATTTCATCATGTCAACTCCCTGCTCAAAAACCTGAATGTAAGGGCTCCCTATTGCCTGCAGTAATTCTCAATCTGCACAGCCCTAATAGAGTAGAAAGTGGGAGTTTTGTCACTTAGATCCTAAAACACACCTTAGCAGAATAGATATCACATAAGTTGGAAGAAAATTACTATGAGGAAGTGAGAGGTATTTCTGAGGAATGTGTGCTATGGACTGAATCACATCCCATCCCCCTACCCCTCATCACCAAGTTCATANAACCTGAATGTAAGGGCTCCCTATTGCCTGCAGTAATTCTCAATCTGCACAGCCCTAATAGAGTAGAAAGTAGGAGTTTTGTCACTTAGATCCTAAAACACACCTTAGCAGAATAGATATCACATAAGTTGGAAAAAAATTACTATGAGGAAGTGAGAGGTATTTCTGAGGAATGTGTGCTATGGACTGAATCGCATCCCATCCCCCTACCCCTCATCACCAAGTTCATATGCTGAAACTCTAACCCCCAACGTGATGGTGTTTGGAAATGCAGTCTTTCAGAGATAATTAAGTTTAATTAAGTTTAGGTGAGATCATGAAGGTAGGGGCCCCATGAGATTAGTGTGCTTATAAAGAGAGACACCAGAGCACACCCCTGTTGTCTCCACCCCTCCGCCCCCCTCTCTGTCACATGTGAGTGTATAGTGAGAAGGAAGTCATCTGCAAGCCACAAAGAGAGCTCTCAAGAGAACCCAACCATGGTGGCACCCTGATAATGGACTTTCAGCCCCCAGAACTAAGAAAGTAAATTCACACTGTTTAAGCACTCAGTCCATGGCATTTTGTTATAGTAGCCCAAGCCAACTAAGACAATATCTATGACCCATACTACCTATATGAAGGCACAAACAATACATGCGTAACCTCATTACACAAACTTAAACACACGTTGATAAATACTGCTCTAGACTTCAGTTCCACCCATGAATAAGTAACTGCTACGGGAATTGTTCTCCTGACTAATAAATAAAATAATAAATAAAACCTAGACAAAACACATTAAGCAACTAATTTGAGATATCAGATTATAAGCAATGCAAGATAATGACTCTTAAGAAAGTGAAAGTTAAGTGAAAATGAAAGTCGCTCAGTTGTGTCCAGCTGTTTGCTAACCCATGGACTATATATATATAGTCCATGGAATTCTCCAGGCCTTTCTCTTCTCCAGGGGATCTTCCCAATCCAGATATCGAACCCAGGTCTCCTGCATTGAAAAAAGGGATTTAAATATGATGTTTTATATTCACCCTGACTATCCACCTGTACGCAAATTCCAAATTGCAGCACGCGGCAGAGGAATCTAAACAAAGCCTAGTGGTCTTGCTAAGTTGAGGAGACAGAGATTAAAATTTAAGAAAGCAGCTACAATTTGCAGAGTAGAATACTGAAAATAAGGGAGCTATATGAAGCTATGTCCCTGGAAATTTGCATAGGATTCCCTCAAATCTTTGCTTGAATGTTAACCTGTATATGCATAGGGTCAAGCTCCATAATGACAGGAAAGAACAATCAGCAGAGAGCAGTAGGCCAGGAAATTCCCAGCACTCAAGCAGACATGAAAATCACTTGTTTCCATCAGCCAGAGTAGACAGATCTCACTTAATTCATAAGGCGCTCAGTAAAGTCACCAGAAGGGCCCTAGCTTAGTAAGATGGCAAATAGAGCCTACTATACCAGAGCTCCAATGTATACTCCAGACCTGCCTTAAAAAAACTTAAAAGAAACCTCAAGAGGATCAATCTAGTCTTCAAATAACTTAAAGTAACAGCAAAAACTTTTACCTACCAAAACAAAACCATCACTTTTTAAAGGAGTACAACAAAATCAAGCACTCAACAAAGGAAATTCAGAATGCTCAGTTTCCATTGAAAATAATTAGTAAAAAGGTAGAAAATTGTGACTCAAAACCATGAAGAAAATCAGTCAATGGACATAGAACTAGAAATGACATATTTGATGGGAGATTTTCAGACAAGGACGTAAAACAATTATAAATCTTACAACTATGTATAAGTATTAAAAAAAAAACATGAACATAATGAAGAGAGGAATGGAATATATGTAAGATAACATAGATCATCTAGAAATTAAAATGAGATATTTGAAATGAAAAGTTCAGTGAATGGCTTCATGAATTAAGTGAGATCTGCCCGATATCTGCATATCTGATCTAAATTTTCCAGTTAAAGGAAAGACATGTATTCAGAGAAAACCATAATTCCAAAAGATACATGCATCTCAATAGTCACTGCAGCACCATTTACAATAGTCAGGACCTGGAAGCAACCTAAATGTCCATCTACAGAGAAATGGATAAAGAAGATGTGGTACATATATAAAATGCAATATTACTCCATCATTAAAAAAGAAAAAAATAATGCAATTTGCAGCATTATAGCTGGACCCAGAGAATGTAATACAGAGTAAAGTAAGTCAGACAGAGAAAGACAACAAAAATGGTTACAAATGAACTTATCTACAAAACAGAAATAGAGTTATAGATATAGAAACCAAACTTATGATTACCAGAGGGTAAGAGTAGGGGGAGGGATAAATTGGGAGGCTGAGATTGACACTTAAGCACTACTATATACAAAATAGATAACTAATAAAGACCTACTGAATAGCACAGGAAACTACTCAGTATTCTGCAATGATCTATATGAAAAGAATCTTTAAAAAGAGTGGATATATGCATGTGTATAACTGATTCACTTTGCTGTACACTCAAAACTAACACAGCAATTTAAATGAACTATACTCCAATAATGTGACCACTCACATAAAGCCAGACATCCTGGAATGCAAACTCAAGTGGGCCTTAGGAAGCATCACTATGAACAAAGCTAGTGGAGGTGATGGAATTGTAGTTGAGCTACTTCAAGTCCTAAATGATGATGCTGTGAAAGTGCTGTACTCAATATGTCAGCAAATGTGGAAAGCTCAGCAGTGGTCACAGGACTGGAAAAGGTCAGTTTTCATCCCAATCCCAAAGAAGGGCAATGCCAAAGAATGTTCAGACTACCGCACAATTGCACTCGTCTCACACCCTAGCAAAGTAATGCTCAAAATTCTCCAAGCCAGGCTTCANGGCCAGGCCAGGGGACAGTGCCCCACCCTCCCCACCCATCCCTCCAGGAATGAGGGGGTAGGACACAGTCAGCACCCACCTCCCACCAGGCCCGAGGGCGTCCATGGCTCAGCCTCAGCCCAGGAGCCGCTCGGGCGCAGGGTGTAAGCTCAACGGCCGCAGCCCTGCCCAGCTGCCCAGCCACAGCCTGGCCACCCTCGCCTCCTGACCTCTCTGGGAGCCCCTCCCTCTGGCCCCCACCCCAGAGCCTCCTGCAGCACACATGGGCCCCCATGGCCTGGGAAGGCCCCTGGCCACACCGGCTGGCTGTGCCCAGGACTGCCAGCCAGGCAGCCCTGGGAAGGTGTGGGGCATGCCTGAGCAGTGGATGGACAGGACAGGGCAAGCCGAGGCCTGGGGCCACCACCCCTGACCTGCCATGACCCAGAGCCCCGCCAGGGCCCTGGGAAGTGGCTGCAGAAGGCACAGGTGGGCCACGGTATCCAGGCTGCTCAGGGACAAAGGGCACAGCGGAGCCAGAGGGAGACGGGGCAGCAGACTGGGTCCTTGGCACAGGGCAGCCCCCCGGGGAGTGGCTGGTGGGGGCGAGGGGCATGGCCTCAGCTGACCCGGACCCCAGGTCACACGGAACTGCAGNGACAAAGGGCACAGCGGAGCCAAAGGGAGACGGGGCAGCAGACTGGGTCCTTGGCACAGGGCAGCCCCCCGGGGAGTGGCTGGTGGGGGCGAGGGGCATGGCCTCAGCTGACCCGGACCCCAGGTCACACGGAACTGCAGGCCCAGGGCACCGAGGGGGAGGGGCTGCCCGAAGCCCAGGCTCAGGGTTCATGCAGGCACCCGGCGGGCGGGGGGTGCCTGAAACCTGAGACCTCCAGGGCTGGGGTCACTCGTGAGCCTCAGCCTGGGGGCACAGACCCCACCCCAATGGGCCCACGACCACGGCATCATCTCAGGATGTCCCGGGGCCTGGCTTGGAAGTATGTCCCTGGGCTGGACACCAGGCTGAGACCACACCACTGCAGCTGGCTGTCCCCACGGGCGATGATCCCCTGGGAGGCCGCATCTCTTCCCAGCTCTGCTCTCATCAGCACCAAGGTCCTCCCTGCGGTCTGTGCCCCCCACTAGAAGGCACTGACCCTGGGGCCACTGGAAGCCGGGGACAAGCCCGCTGGCTCAGCGGACTGTGGACGGGGCCCACCCTTCAAGGAGACCTTCACCCTCTCTCCACGATGGCGCCCCTGCACCTGGCGGGGCCGCCCACAGCGTCCACCTGCCCTCCAGGCCCGCCGGGTGCTGTGCTCCTCAACCTTTCGCGAGCAGGGGCTCTGAGCCGCAGCCTGCCCTCCTCGACACCAGGCGATGCCTTCACTGGCACATCTTGGGGGCGGACACTACTGGTGTCCGGTGGGCGCTGAGGCCAGGGGTGCTGCTGCCCAGAGAGTACAGGACGCCCCCTGCCTCACCGCCCCAGGAACGATCCAGATTAAAATGCCAGGAGCGCTGGGGCGGGCAGGGGAGCCTACGCTATAAACCGAAAGCTCTCACGATCCTCAGGGCAGATAAGACAGCTGAGGCCTTGCATGAAGCCACCATCATGCCAGACACGTCCAGTGCCGGGGCACAGAGCCTGCCCGCCCCACACCACCCTGCAGATGGGAGCGCTCTCTCTCCATGCCCGCCTGGCAGTGCCCGCCCTCACGACACCGGCCAGCATTCCTGCAGCCTGGCTACCACGGGCAGGGCTAGCCAGCAGCGAGCTCTGCACAGGGCCTTCTGGCTTCCAGGATCATGTTCCCTGGGGCAAGGCTGACACCAGAGGCCAAGCCCCCAGGTGGGGCAGACGTCTGTGGTGCCACCCTGATTCCCGCTCCAGGACACACCCAGGGACGGGAACACTGCCAGCCCCTCACCCCTCTGAGGACAGCACCTCCCGGACCCTCACTCTGCAAGGCCCCACCCTGTTCCTGCCAAGTGGGAGATGCATCAGGGAAGGTGCGGACACAGAGGGGCCAGGCCCGCCCTCTGGAGAAGCAGCCCCGGGTCTGCCCCCCTGACACCCATCTGTTCAGGCCGGAGGTCAGCCACGGCGGCCCCTTCCCGCCCTCGCGCCCCCGGCTACAGCGCGGGCACTGTCCAGCCTCATCAGCGACACGTCCCGAGCAGAGGCTGCACCTGAGTCCCCTGGTCAAGGCCTCGGCCCAGGACCAGGGGGTGCAGTGCCCTTGCGCCCAGCCCCCACCCCGGGAGGCCACGCCAAGGCGGTCACCCAGCTCCCCGAGGAAGGGCGAGTCGTGTTACCAGCTGGGCAGGTGCCACCAGGAACCACCCAGATCCAGAACCAGCGGGAAGGCTCAGCTCCCACCAGNGGCATGTCCAAGCTAGAAGACACATTCTCCCAAGATTTTAAGACTCTTGCAGAGACAAACTGAGGGGAGCCTCAGGAGAAAAATCTCATATGACCATCTGCTATTTGCAATATCCATTAAAAACAAGATGTTTCTTGTTCTTTATTAGCAACCTAAAAGTTTTCTGCTGCTGATGAGAAGAATGTTTAAAAGAAAACAAGTTGTCATATATCTAAAGCAAAGTGATATTTCCCATCCTACTTTCTGAAAAGAAAACAGACTAGAGAGAGAATATACACAATTTAATTTAGCCCATTAAAATTTTCTAAGAATCTGTTGTGTTTCTATACACTAACAACAAAATATCTGAAATAAAGAAAATAATTCCATTTGCAATAGCTTCAAAAACAACAAAATACTTAGAAATAAGTTTAACCAAGGAGGTAAAATATCTGTATGCTGAAACCTATAAGACGTTTGTGAAAGAAATAGAAAAAGAAAATTAAATGGAAAGGTATCCCATGTTCATGGGTTGGAAGAATTAACATAGTTAAAATTTCCAGTCCACCCAAAGTCATCTACAGATTCAATGCAATCACTATCAAAATTCCAATGGAATTTTTCACAGAAATAGAAAAAACAATCATACAATTTATCTGGAAGCACAAAAGACCTTGAATAGCCAAAACAAACATGAGAAATACAAAACAGGAAGCATCACCCTTCCTGATGCCAAACTATATTATAAAGGTATAGTAATCAAAATAGTATATTGACATAAAAATAGATATAAACAAAAAGACAAATGGAATAGAACAGAGAGCCCAGAAATAAACCTTCACATACATGGTCAACTGCTGTTTGACAAGAGAGCTAAAAATACTCAGTGGGGAAAGGACAGTTCAGTTCAGTTCAGTTCAGTCGCTCAGTCGTGTCCGACTCTTTGCGACCCCATGAATCGCAGCACGCCAGGCCTCCCCGTCCATCACCAACTCCCGGAGTTCACTCAGACTCACGTCCATCAAGTCCGTGATGCCATCCAGCCATCTCATCCTCTGTCGTCCCCTTCTCCTCCTGCCCCCAATCCCTCCCAGCATCAGAGTCTTTTCCAATGAGTCAACTCTTCGCAAGAGGTGGCCAAAGTACTGGAGTTTCAGCTTTAGCATCATTCCTTCCAAAGAAATCCCAGGGCTCATCTCCTTCAGAATGGACTGGTTGGATCTCCTT
>SJYV01041481.1:1641851-1668836 GCA_006410875.1 Neotragus pygmaeus | reverse complement strand
AATATCAATAACCTCAGATATGCAGATGACTCCACCCTTATGGCAGGAAGTGAAGAAGAACTAAAGAACCTCTTGATGAAAGTGAAAGAGGAGGCTGAAAAAGCTGGCTTAAAACTCAATATTCCGAAAACTAAGATCATGGCATCTGGTCCCATCACTTCATGAAAAATAAATGGGGAAACAGTGGAAACAGTGACAGACTTTATTTTCTTGGACTCCAAAAATCACTGCAGATGGTGACTATAGCCATGAAATTAAAAGATGCTTGCTCCTTGGGAAGAAAGCTATGATCTACCTAGACAGCATATTAAAAAGCAGGACAACAAAGGTCCATCTAGTCAAAGCTATGGTTTTTCCAGTAGTCATGTATGGTTGTGAGAGTTGGACTATAAAGAAAGCTGAGCATGGAAGAACTGATGTTTTTGAACTGTGGTGTTGGAGAAGACTCTTGAGAGTCCTTTGGACTGCAAGGAGATCCAACCAGTCCATCCTAAAGGAAATCAGTCCTGAATATTCATTGGAAGGACTGATGCTGAAGCTGAAACTCCAGTACTTTGGCCCCCTGATGCGAATAACTGATTCATTGGAAAAGACCCTAATCCTGGGAAAGATTGAAGGCGATAGGAGAAGAGGATGACAGAGGTTGAGATGGTTGGATAGCATCACCAACTCAATGGACATGAGTTTGAGTAATCTCCAGGAGCTGGTGATGGGAAGTGAAGCCTGGCATGCTGCAGTCCATACTGAACTGAACTGAATAGTTGATTATTGAATTAGAGGAATTTTCTCTATGGGAAAAATTTTTCCATGGACGTTTTGTTCAGTTTACTTTGACAATTCTGTACAGAAATGTGAGCCAACCAAGCAGTCTTCAGATTGGCTCCCTATAGGATTGGCTTCCTTCGCGAGCAAGAGCACATGTTTATAAAGTGATTAGTTTGTAACATAGCAGAGTTGTATTTTAAATAATCCAAGCATGTGTTATAGTTCACTTGTGCCCCACATAATCTCTGTATTCAGTGTTTTTATAACCACTTAGAAGAGTTTTTAGGTGGGAGGCAGGGTGTTTCAGTGGATAAAGCATTGGAAATACAGTGCGGTAACCAGGGTTCTAGTCTGGCTTTGCCTGGAATTTACTATGAGACTTCAGGCAAGCCATTGTCCCTCTCTGAGATTCTCCTAGTTTATTCTTTGTCCATCAAATGAGGTGGTTAGACTAGATCATTTCAGGCCACCTTTAAGTCATGACATTCAGGGCCTGGGATTGCAGTTTCTTTATTTTAGCAATGAGAGAGTGTTATTTGGGGTTCTTAGACTCATGGATGATCACAGCACTGATTCGCTTGAATAAGAAGCAGCTTTTGGCCTTGGCATTCCCATAGGAGGTGCTCTGTCTCTAATTGCCGTGATGGTCTCAGGTGGCAGGGCTTTAGAATCTGTGCACTGTTTTACCACCATCCCCATGGGTCATGCTAAGATAACAAACCCATGCAGTAGGAATTATATGCATTTTACAGATGCTGTGGAGGTTTTCTGGTTTTATTGGACTTGTCCTGAGGTCCCGAATCTACATCAGTCGGGGTCAGTTTCCCGTTCATGTGGGGCTCTGCTGTATTCTCTAAGGGGGCAGGGCCCAACCTTTGTCTCTGCAGAGACACTTCTACCTGGAAGACCTGTCCCTGAGTGCCCTGATGGTGAGAACGTATGTATGGTCCTGTCATCAGTCCTGACCTGCCTCCAGTGTCTCCTTCGTCAAGAGGTGATCCCTTCTGCAGAGATAGCTCCCTAAGGGAGGACAGTGGGCATCTTCCCTGGGCTGGTTTCCCCCCAAACACCCCCATTTGAGGGACAAGTCTGGGTCCTCTGATTCCATGAAACCCAGCTTGGCATCTGTTCTGTGCCCTGGCATTCACTCCAGAGGGGGACTGCCCAGGTGGGAGCTTGCTGCTCCAGCTATGGTGCTGGCATTTGGGAGGGAACAGGTGCGTGAGCCCTTAGTCTGGAAGGTTCTGTGGATCAGGCACTGGAGACAGACTGATCATTCCAGCTCTGTGCCTCTGTTTTCTCATCTGTAAAGTGGGGATACCTGTGGACCTGTCTTGTGGGGCTTCAGTGGGGATGAAAGACTGCATGTGTCAAGTCCCTGGTACATAGCACACAATCTTTTTTTTAAAATTGAAATGTAGTTGGATTCCCTGGTGGCTCAGTCGATAAAGAAGCCGCCTGCAATGCACGAGACCTGAGTTCAGTCCATGTGTCGGGAAGATCCCCTGGAGAAGGAAATGGCTACCCATTCCAGTATTCTTGCCTGGAGAATTCCATGGACAGAGGAGCCTGGAAGGCTTTAGTCTGTGGGTTGCAAAGAGTCGGACATGACTGAGCAACTAACACTAACCTATAGTTGGTTTGCAGTCTTCTGTTAGTTTCAAGTGTACAGCAAAGTGATTCTGTTTTATACACACACACACAAATATACACACACAGACATACTCACATGCACACACACACACACATATTCGTTTTCAGAATCTTTTCCATTGTTAGGTTATTACAAGATATGAGTATAGTTCCCTGTACTGTACATTAGGTCCTTGTTCATATTATGTATAGTAGTGTGTATCTGTTAATCCAAAACTCTTAATTTATCCCTCCCCCCTTTCCCCTTTGGTAACCATAAGGTTGTTTTCTGTGTCTGTGAGTCTGTTTCTGTTTTGTAAGTTAGTCCATTTGTATGATTTTAAGATTCCACATATAAGATTTCACATATATCTGACTTAATTCATGTAATATGATAGTCTCAAGGTCCACCCATGTTGTGACAAATAGCATTATTTCATTCTTTTTCATGGCTGAGTACTATTCCACTGTACACAGATAACCACAGCTTCTTTATACGTTTAGTTGATGGATATTTAGTTTGCTTCCATGTCATGGCTGTGAAATCTTGATTATTATGAAGAAGGCAGCCCAGGTGGGCACTGTATATTTGCCAGCTACATCCTGCTAGCGACTCATTTAAACCCCAGTCAACTCAAATCCTAACTCTCACTTGCACTGCTACTGGCTTAAACCAGAGTCCCCAGCACAGTTTCTGCTAAAAGACATCTTGACAGAGCCTGTTCTTACCGGCACCTGGACACTTTTGTGCCTTTGTCTCTAGCCTGGAAAGGGATCAGTTCATTAGCAGAGGGAGTGCCTGATTGTGTCCTGTCTCAGACCGATAGGCACCTTCTGGACCTTCGCTGGGACTGGCCACCTGAGGGTGATGATGCGGGGCCACGTCTGTCCTGCTGCACTCCAGAGAGCTCTTTCTGTAATGGGGCTCTTGACCAGATCCTTTCACAAGGCAGGACAGTGGTCATGCTCTTCAGCTAATGGACCTGTTCAAGGCTGCAGGTTGCTGGTCAGAGAACAGACATGTGGCTTTATGAAGCCACTGACCACATGGTTCCCATAGGGCAACCCTCTATGAACCTTCAGGGGTACTCTGCCAGCCAGGACAGCTGCAGTGAGGCTCCCTAGCCTAAAATTGTCTTCTCCTCATTTCAGCCCAACCCAGGGGTCTTGGTGGCCACCATATTAAATAAAACAAGAGATTTGTTCTAGGCTTATTAAGGTTTTTATTTTGTTTTTTGGTGTGCTTAATCCTCATCTTCATTTTTCTGTTCCTATCTTTGCTCTCCTCAATATGTAGAGTTTGCTATTGTATGGTTTATAGTTTTGCATCCTGTAATTTTTACTTGATATTTTTTGTAAGCATTTGTTGTAGGCTCTGGCAAACTGTTCGTGGCTGATCCTCCCCTCTTTTTTTTTTCTTAATATTTACTTGACTGCATTGGATCTTAGTTGCCAAATGTGGGATCTTCCGTTGTGGTGGGCCGGCTCTCTAGTTGTGCCAGTGGCTTGTTGCTTCTCGGCACGTGGAATCTTAGTTCCCAGACCAGGACTCGAACCTGAATTTGCAAGGCAAATTCTTAACCACTGGACCACCAGGGAAGTCCTGATTCCCCTCATTTGGGCATAGTTACTTTTTTTCACTCTCATAAGCAAGTCTTCTAAAAACAGCTTTATATATATTAAGGCTCTAAGTTTCTTAGTCTACTTAACTTTCTTTTTGAAAAAAACTGAACAAAAATAGGTCACCTGTAAACTAATTGTGAAGAAAGGCTTAAAAAGAAGAAAGTTGAAGTCACTGTGACCTTGGGTTTCTGTTCCCCATGTTCTGTGTGGGACCCCCTTGGTGAATGTTCTTCTAGACTTCTCCCTATGTTTACTAAGATTTTATCACATCACACATGCTGTTTTATAATCTAGGTTTTCACTCACCACTACGTTTGGGGATATGTTTCTCCACAGATGTAATTCTTTGGCTGTAACTGATGACATCCTTGGATGAATTTCTAAAGGTAGAATTCCTGATCAGAGGGAAGTCATATTATATTAAAGTCTTTTCTCATATTTTTAGGTAAGTGGTTAAAAAATGTAACTNGGCATGGCTTAGTTTCATTGAGTTAGACCAGGCTGCGGTCCTAGTGTGATTAGATTGACTAGTTTTCTGTGAGTATGGTTTCAGTGTGTCTGCCCTCTGATACCCTCTTGCAACACCTACCATCTTACTTGGGTTTCTCTTACCTTGAACGTGGGCTATTTCTGCACAGCTGCTCCAGCTATGAAGAGACACCTATCATCAGGGAAATCCAAATCAAAACCACAGTGAGATGTCACCTCACACCTCAACAGAATGGCTGTTATTGAAAAGACAAGAGCTAAGCCCTGGCAGGGGTACAGAGAAAAGGAGAACCTTGTACACTGTGGGTGTTGTTGTTGTTCAGTCACTCAGTCGTGTTCAGTTCTTTGTGACCCCATGGACTGCAGCACGCCAGTCTTCCCTGTCCTTCACTATCTCCTGGAGTTTGTTCAGATCCATGTCCATTGAGTTCGGGATGCTATCTAACTGCCTCATCCTCTGCCACCCTTTCTGTTTTGGCCTTCAATCTTTCCCAGCATCAGGGGAATGATGGGTAAGAATGTAAATTAATGCAGCCACTACAGACAAGAGTATAGAGGTTCCTCAAAAATACTAGAAATAGAACTACCATATAATCCAGCAATCCAATTTCTGGATGTTTACCCAAAGAAAATGAGTTCAGGATCTTGAAGGTATATCCATACTTCTAAATAGACATATGAATACCGGCAAGGGGGTGGGGGCAGAACAGGGAGTGGGATGAACTGAGAGACTGGGATTAACATGTATACACGCCCACGTTTAAAATAGGTAACAAACGAGAACCTAGTATGTAGCATGGGGAACTCTACTCAGTGCTCTGTGGCGACCTCAACGTGAAGGAAAGCCAGAAGGGAAGGGATATATGCTGTACAGCAGAAATTAACACAACATTGTAAAACAACTATACTCCAGTAAAAATTAATTTTAAAAAAGGTTTATTTGTACCCCCATGTTCAATGTTCATTGCAGCACTGTTCATAACAGCCCAACTATGGCAACCTACATGTTCATCTATAGATGAATGGATAAAGATGTTTTGATACATACACACACACATAAACATAATGCAATATTATTTAGACATGCTGCTGCTGCTGCTAAGTTACCTCAGTCGTGTCCAACTCTGTGAGACCCCATAGATGGCAGCCCACCAGGCTCCCCCATACCTGGGATTCTCCAGGCAAGAACACTGGAGTGGGCTGCCATTTCCTTCTCCAATGCATGAAAGCGACAAGTGAAAGTGAAGTCACTCAGTCATGTCCGACTCTTCATGACCCCATGGACTGGCAGCCTGTCAGGCCCCTCTGTCCACGGAATTTTTCAGGCAAGAGTACTGGAGTGGGGTGCCATTGAGAAGGAAGGAAATTCTTCCATTTGCAGCAACATGGATGGATCCTGAAAGCATTATTCTAAGTGAAACAGGCAGAAAGAGAAAGACAGATACTATATGATATCAACTTATATATGGAATCTATAAACCTGAACTTACAGAAAAAAAGAGAGCAGAATGGTGGTGGCCAGGGGCTAGAGTATGGGGGAAATAGTGAGATGTTGGACAAAGAACATGACTTTCAGTTATAAGACGAATAAATTCTAGGGATCTAATGCACAGCACGGTGATTAAAGAATAGATGTTAAGTGTTCTCACCACAAAAGAAACAAATGATGATTATGCGAGGTTCTAGAGGTGCTAACTAACATTACTGTGGTAATATTTAACAATACGTGTGTGTGAAGTCAACATGGGTGTCTACCTTTAACTTACATGATGTTATATGTCAATAATATCTCAATAAAGCTGGAAAAAATTAATTCCAAGAACTTCCTAGACAGAGAGCAATCAAAGAGAAAGTAAGAAGAGAACAACAACAACAACAAAAATGTAAGTTAAAATGCCCCATGTTGTCAGACCTATATGGGGAAATGAGCAAATCAGTACACTGTGTAAATTGTCACAAATTTCCCAGGAAGGTGTGGTTAGTGATATATGTCAAGTAATAGATATATCCCAAGGACTACATGTAGCCCAGCCCACCAGGCTTCTCTGCCCATGGGATTCTCCAGGCAAGAATACTGAGTGGGTAGCCATTCCCTTCTCCAGCAGATCTTCCTAACTCAGGGAACAAACCTGAGACTCCTACATTGCAGGCAGACTGTTTACTATTTGAGACACCAGGGAAGCCCCAACATGTGTCAAGAGCCCTAAAAACTCCTATCTTCTTTGATGCAGCCGTTCTACTCCTAGGAATTTATCCTAAGGAAATAATCCAAGATGTAGACTAGAATTTATACACAATAATATCTATGCATGGTCATATGACAGAAGGACCTTGAAACAAACCAAATGTCTCATAAAAGAGAAATGGTTCAATCAATAAATAATAGCATATCCACATGTTGCTAGGTTTTAGACTCTTCTTCTTCCCCAAACTACTCTACAGTTTTTTCTAAGATCACCTTAATTATATGATACAAGGAGAGTATTTTATCCTAAGGATGCTCACAGTGCTTGTCATGCCATTTCCCAGTCTGCTGTGGGCCATCATTAACATCACAGATGATCTCCAAACTGGCACAAAGATCTTCCTGCCCCTGCTGGGTCTGACCCCTTTCCCCTTTCCCTGCAGAGGACTGAGCTTGTGCATAGGAAATAAATTTCTGCTGGTGAACTGATGTCAAGTGCTGGTCCAAGGAGATAAAGTTGCTGAAACAGGCTGCAGGATACGGTTTTCCTATTTAACAGATGAGGAAACAGACTTGGAATCAAATAGCCCCTTTTTCCTCAAGTGATAAGCAGTGATGCCAAGACTTGAGCCCAGGTCTGTCTGACTACAAATCAGAATCCTTTCTATTACAATATTCCCCTCTTCTGCACCTCTACCACTTCATTCCTCTTTCTTCAACTTTTCATGTGGAAATTTGTCCCCTTACTTCAAAGAATTCACCTTCCTGAATTGGCTGCAAGGAAACTAGCCTCTCCACTAATTTGCAACTTGGGAAAATTTATCCCAACCACAAATGTCCCCATATTCTCCCCACCTCCAAAAGTCACTTCTACACACACTCCCATGATACTGCAGTTTGCTGCAGTTTTCTTTTTTCTTTTTTTTTGCTTGTCACAATTTTTTAAAAAATATTCTACCAAGTGGACTGGGGGTGGGGAAGTCAAATAGTTACTATATTTATACTGTGAATGGATTTAGGTGATAATAAAGGCAGATGTTGCTATAGCAACGCACATTCTAGGATCCCATACACATCTTTTTGCCTTTGTGCAAAGTGCACTGGATTGTAGCTAACATCTCTCCAAATAGTCTGTGCGGATCAGGGCGCACTGACCATTGTGTGGTGAGGTCAGGGCCAGCTCACACACCTGTGGCTCCTCAGTTAGCAAAACTCTGGCTGCAGCCTGCGGCTTCAGGTAAACCTGGAGGCCACAGAGCCTCAGGGAGAACCATCTGGAAGCTGTGTTGTCTCCCTCCTGGGTAAACTCTCTCCCTGGTTCCCCTTTTCTTTCCCTCTTTTTCATGCTGGTACTAAATTATGCTGACTGGTTAATGACAGCCTGAGTTATTTTCTGAACACCAGTGGCAGGAGGAGAGTAAGGTATTCACTGTGATAATAACCCACCTTGGTGTGATGGAGGAAGCCCCAAGGCACACCCTGTGTGCCATGCGGTGAAAATAGCCCAGCACCCCTTTCCTTGGAAACCCTCCTCGCTTAGCTGGGAGTTCTTGCCCAAGGATTTTCCCACAACTCTCCTGGCCCCAGGTACCAAGGACCTCTGAACATCCCACAAAGGGAAAAACACTAGGCTGGGATGCAAAGGGCATGTGTCCTAGCCCCGGCTCTGCCATGTAAGAGCTGAAGGACTTCTCTGAGACATAGTCCCCTCCCTTGTAAAAGAAGACTGCATCTCTGGAGAAAGTGCTAACCTGCTATCTTCATTCACAAGTAGGTGAAAATGATAGCAACTAGCAAAGGCACTGCCCACCAGCATTCATCATTTTTACACAAAATATGAGCCTTAAACCAAAAAGAGAAATGCCAAGTTGTAGAAAGTTAGTCATCAGGTAGCAGGCAAGGGACTCATCTTTTGTTGTCATATCTTTTTGTCCACTGATACAATGGACATGAACTTGGGCAAACTCCAGGAGATGGTAAGGGATCATCTTATCATGCAAAACTTGAGCCTGTGTCTGTCTGGCTGCAAATCAGAATCCTTTCCATTACAATATTCCCCTCTTCTGCAACTCTACCACTTCATTCCTCTTTCTGCAACTTTTCATGTGGAAATTTGTCCCATTGCTTCTAGGAATTCACCTTTCTAGATTGGCTGCAGGGAAATTCAGGGAGGCCTGTTATGCTGCAGTCCATGGGGTCACAAAGAGTCGGACATGACTGAGAGGCTGAACAACAACAAGAGGCAAGGGATGTGCTCTCATAGCAATGGATTCCCATGGTGACTATCTACACATAAGACCGTCATTTAATGACATGAACTCCATCTGCCCACCATGAAGCCACTGAGTGCTCGAGAGCTCTTGAGTTGGTATAGGAGGCAGGTAGGCAAATGGCAGTAGACACACAATGTGATGAATGCCAGGGTGGGTGTGTGCTTCGAAGAAAGTGAAAATGAAAGTGTTAGTCGCTTAGTTGGGTCGACTCTTGGATACCTCATGGACTGTAGCCCACCAGGCTCCTCTATCCATGGTATTCTCCAGGCAAGAATATTGGAGTAGGTTGCCATTTCCTCCTCCAGGGGGATCAAACCCGGGTCTCCAGCATTGCAGGCAGATTCTTTAGCATCTGAGCCACCAGGGAAGCCCTTTGAAGAGGGACACCAAAACCACAGGGAGGTGCTAGCTGTGTGAACTTGGGCAAGCTACCCAATTTCTCTGAGCCACAGTTTTCTCATCTGTGAATTGGGGGAGCAGGGGAGTGACCCATGAGGCTGTTCCTGCTTACACGAGCCTTCAAAGCCCTGTTGGACTCCTGGACCTAGGAAGCCTTTGGATCAAAGCTCCTCCATAGGGGAGCACACGTAGGAGCTCTTCAGATGACCCCACTTTACAGTAGCTTTTGCACAAAAGGTGGGAGTCTCATGAAAGACATGCTCCCTTTGCTTCAGGAGAACCTGAGCACACAGTGGCTCAACAGCTTTACAAGACGGCACAGTGGGACGGATTGTCAGGCATCTCATCTCCTCAGCCAGGACTCCCCAATAGACAAAGTCTGAAGTGCCAGTAATTTGAATTGATGAGAAGAAAAGACTGAGGTAGGTTATTGAACCTGGCCAATTAACAAGTAAACAAACACACAATTGCAAGCCAAAGTCCTGGCTAACCCAATGTACTCCTCTCATTTAATTTGACATGAGTCGCTTAGTTTTAATTAGGACAATGCTTCACGGTGTATTAGTAGGAGTCCTGTAGTATATGTTGTGGAAATAAGGAAGGCTTAGCAACAAGATCTGTTTCAGGCTCTGCTATTAAACCTTCACTGAGAAGCGAGGCGAGGCTGCCAGGCTCTTCATGGAAATGATTGGGTTTGGAAATTAGCACCGTTAGAAAGATCTAGGTGAGACAGAGTCTGGCAAAGCCTCCAGCAAACCCAAGAATGCTCAGCTCACGGGACTGAGGGCCAAGCCCACTGCTAAACCCCAGGATCACCCAGTTTTGCAGATCTCGTCCAAACTTGGTCACATTCGACTCCTCAAACCTGAACCCTCCTTGGCAGACTATTTGTTTCCCTAATGGGAGAGGAACTAAGATTCATACCTCGCTCTCACTGGTTGGATGAGAATGGGGCTTCTCTCCCTTGCACCTTCTCAATCTGCTCAGTCAAGTTGCTCCATCATGAGATGGTTCTATTCATTCTCAGCAGTAGGATAGCTAGTTTGCTCCCCTCCTTCTCCCCACCCAATTTCAGGGTTTCCTTTTTTAAAATTCTTTTTAAGAATTTTTAAAAATATTTATTTGGCTGCACTTGGTCTTAGTTGCAGCACGTGGGGTCTTCGATCTTCTTTGCAGCGTACCAGATCTTTTTTTATTATAGTTGAGACATGTGGGTTTTCCCTTGCAGCATGTGGAATTTAGTTCCCCCATCTTAGCCACTGTACCACCAGGGAAGTCCCCCAGTTTCAGGCTGAATTCCTCACCTCTAGCCTTGCCTTACTCTCCCTTTCTTTGCTCTCCTTCCAGCAGATACCAGGAGAGCACTCCCTTCCCAGCCCCTCTAAGGAACTCCCATCCTTTGTCCCTTAGCAGAGAAGCACCACTGGCACTGTTCTCTCTCCATCATTTGCAATTTTACCCTTTCTCCTTTCACCTATGGAACAAGAAACTTGTCTTTGAAAACAGCTCCAGGTATCACTGAATAAGTAGAAGATATGCTAAAGCTGAAACTCCAGTACTTTGGCCACCTCATGTGAAGAGTTGACTCATTGGAAAAGACTCTGATGCTGGGAGGGATTGGGGGCAGGAGAAGGGGACGACAGAGGATGAGATGGCTGGATGGCATCACAGACTCGATGGACGTGAGTCTGAGTGAACTCCGGGAGCTGGTGATGGACAGGGAGGCCTGGCATGCTGCGATTCACGGGGTCGCAAAGAGTCGGACACAACTGAGTGACTGAGCTGAACTGAACTGAACTGAAGTGCCTGGAAAAGGAAACACCTCTTCCTGACTCTAAGATCACCACCATGTCACAGAAAACTGCTCAAGGCTGGTGCACTGGGATGACCCAGAGGGATGGGATGGGGAGGGATGTGGGAGGGGGATTCAGGATGGGGAACACATGTACACCCATGGCTGATTCATGTCAATGTATGGCAAAACCACCGCAATATTGTAAAGTAATTAGCCTCCAATAAAAACAAATAAATTAAAAAATAATAATTATGTAAAAAGAAAAAGAAAATGCACTGAACTGACAGACAGAAGCACACAAGTCTAGGCCAGCCCTGCCACACCACCTGCACTAAAATCTTGCTTCTCAGGCTCAACTTCCCTTCTATAAAACAAGACTTCCCTTCTATAAAACAAAACGTTTGTTTCCTCAAGGCCACCTCTCTCATGCATGCTGGGCTGCTTCGTTTGTCCTGGGCCCCTCTCCTTCTCCCTCCCTCCTTTACGCCCACCTCTCTCCCTCTCCCTCCCTCCTTTACGCCCACCTCTCCGCTCTCTTTTCCGCTCACCCTCTCCTCCCCATGGCTGTTTCTTTCTTAGGATTGAGTAAGTCATCGCCAAGGAAGACACTCTGTAAATCTATGTCTCCATGTTTCTGCAGCTCCATCCCGTGGTACCTAGGTTGTTCAACCAGGAGAAATAGTCCCAGAAGCCCTGGGCATCATAAGGATGAGGAACATTGGTGGGACCCCAACTACTAAAATGGAAATGCTTAAAAGAAACTCACAAATCTTCAGGCCCCTGCAAAGTGAAAAAAGTAAGGAACTTCAGCTCTTGAGAATAAAATTTGGAGGCTTGGACAGTGAATGTATCGGAGGGGGATGAGCATGTACTGCACCTTGATTGACTCTGGGTTTTTGTTTGTTTTTAGTGAACTATTATCAATGCACTGACTCAATGGACATGAGTTTGACCAAATTCCAGGAGGCAGTGAAGGACAGGGAAGCCTGGCGTGCTGCAGTCCATGGGGTCACAAAGAGTCAAACACAACTGAGCAACTGAACAACATTTATCAATTTAACTCTACCAAGTGCTTGGCATTGGGTTCAGTGTGACTAATGAGTNAGATTGATTATATTATTTGCAGCCAAAGATGGAGAAGCTCTACACAGTCAGCAAATGAACTCATTCATGGTTCAGGTCATGAACTCATTATTGTCAAATTCAAACTTAAATTGAAGAAAGTGGGGAAAACCACTGGACCGTTCAGGTATGACCTATATCAAATCCCTTATGATTATATAGTGGAAGTGAGAAATAGATTTAAGGGACTACATCTGATAGGCAGAGTGCCTGATGAACTATGGATGGAGGTTTGTGACATTATACAGGAGACAGGAATCAAGACTATCCCCATGAAAAAAAAATGCAAAAAAGCAAAATGGCTGTCTGGGGAGGCCTTATAAATAGCTGTGAAAAGAAGAGAAGCCAGAAGTAAAGGAGAAAAGGAAAGATATACCCATTTGAATGCAGAGTTCCAAAGAATAGCAAGGAGAAATAAGAAAGCCTTCCTCAGTGATGGGTGCAAATAAATAGAGGAAAACAATAGAATGGGAAAGACTAGACACCTCTTCAAGAAAATTAGAGATACCAAAGGAATATTTCATGCAAACATGGGCTCAATAAAGGGCAAAAATGGTATGGACCTAACTGAAGCAGAAGATATTAAGAAGAGGTGCCAAGAATACACAGAACTGGATAAAAAAATCTTCATGACTCAGATAGTCACGATGGTGTGATCACTCACCTAGTGATCACTCACCTAGAGCCAGACACGCTGGAATGTGAAGTCAAGTGGGCCTTAGAAAACATCACTACGAACAAAGCTAGTGGAGGTGATGGAATTNGATGGCATCACCGACTCGATGGAAGTGAGTTTGAGTGAACTCCGGGAGTTGGTGATGGACAGGGAGGCCTAGCATGCTGTGATTCATGGGGTTGCAACGAGTCAGACACAACTGAGCAACTGAACTGAACTGACCTCATCCTTACAACTTAAAAGCTAGGAAGCTAGAAACACAAACAGTTTATAACTAACTACAGTAACAACTAAGCCCTTGCACTTTATTCTTGAATACTGGGAAGGGTAAGCTGCCCTGCTCACACTACAAGCCCCACTTAGGTAGCTCATAAAACATAGGATGTTTCTCAGACTTTCAAAGACATAGGAATCATCTGGGGCCCTGGTTCAAGGGCAGAATCTGAGTCTCGATTCAGGTGAGCCTGAGAGTCACCTGAGAGAAGGCTCCTGGCAAATGCCATGCTACTGGTCTGAGGACCACACTCTAAGTAAGAGGCCCTAGAAGTCTGGTGCTCTGACTCACCCCGCTGTGAGTGACTGATCAGACCATCCCAAAGACCAGCTGAGGAGGGGCTTTCTAGGCTAAAGAAATAACAAGAGCAAAGGCATTGAATCCAAACTATGTATGACGCAAAGTATGCCAGGCAACTATCAGAGCTGGGACCCTGGGCACATGGGAGAATGAAGCAGAACATGCCTTAGAAAACAAGTCTGGAAGGAAAATTTGGAGTTAAACTGTGAAGATTCCTGAATATGATGCCAAGATGTTTAAGAGCCCAAATTTACATATCTTTTAAACCACATCTCTTTTATGGTGAAATGATCCATTTCTAGCTTAATACCTATCCTCCTTATTAGAAATGAGTGCAGTCTCTGAATCATCCTTTTATCCTGTAAAATGCCTTGCACCTGGCCACCTTCAGTGAAGAGCAGAGAATGGGGAGCACGAGAGTTCTCTGCAAGGAGGAGCAATGAGACTCAGCGTGCGCCTCAGGCATTAGGCACGGTGGACTGGAGATTCAGAGATGTGTTGAGAGATTGTCCCAATATTCCGGGGGTGAGGTAATGAGGTTGGAACACAGTCGATGACTATGGCGAGGGATAGAAAGGGGGAGGCATTCTGGAAGCCGTCGATCAGCCTGAGTGCTGCCCTCCCCTCCCCCCACCCCTCTGGCTCGCTTTGCCCTGTGCTTTTCTCCAGAAGACTGACCCTGCGGGCTGCACCATCCAGACCACCTCCCTCTCTGCTTCCAGTTGAGTTCAGCCAATGAGAGGGACCCGCAGGAGACTGTAGAAGGAAGAACTAGAGGACAGAGGTGGGGGTCTTTCTTTCCACACCCCCTCTGCCCTCACTTTTTCCCTACCTCACCAAGGTCTTTTATTCATCCATAACCAAAGCTTCAGCAGGGCAGTCCCTTTCCTATGGTGCCAGCTGGGGGCCACCCTCTGTAAGGCTGGGACGCTGTCCTATAAGGTGGGGTTCCATGGCCAGTGTGTGGTGTTCTTCCCCCTTAAGTCAGATAACCCAGGTCCTGGAACCAAGGGACAGAGGAAAGAATGACTCCTCTTACTGCCCAACAGTCTAGTCAAGGCTATGGTTTTTCCAGTGGTCATGTACGGATGTGACAGTTGGACTGTAAAGAAAGCTGAGCATTGAAGAACTGATGCTTTTGAACTGTGGCATTGGAGAAGACTCTTGAGAGTCCCTTGGACCACAGGGAGATCCATCCTAATGGAGATCAGTCCTGAATATTCATTGGAAGAACTGATGCTGAAGCTGAAATTCTAATACTTTGGCCACCTGATTCAAAGAACTGACTCATTTGAAAAGACCCTGATGCTGGGAAAGATTGAAGGTGGGAGGAGAAGGGGATAACAAAGGATGAGATGGTTGGACGGCATCACTGACTCAATGGGCATGAGTCTGAGCAAGTTCTGGGAGTTAGTGATGGACAGGGAGGCCTGGTGTGCTGCAGTCCATGGGGTTGCAAAGAGTCAGACATGACTGAGCGACTGAACTAACTGCCCAACAACACTTTTAGGGAGGGTTTGCTTTCCTTGGGCTCAGTGATGATGAACGCTGCTCAGGCCATGCCGCTGAGTCCCCTCCACAGCATGGCAGGCACATCCTAGCACTCTAAGGGCCAAGTGCAAGCCTCTCTCCTTCTCTGTCAAAGGGCCTTCTCCAGCATTGTGGGAGCTTGTTCCACCACAGACAGAAGTCAAGGTCGAAACCCTCCACCGATAAGGGATAGTAGTCACGGCCCCAGCCTCCTTGTTGTCTGATAGGAGGACTCTGGAGGGTCTTATTCACACTATTTCTCAGAGTCTCCGGCAGGACCAAGCTCAGTGGCCCACAGTCCTTTGATCATTAATTCACCTTTCATTGGCTCTTCTCCCTTCCATGTCTCATGTCCTCACATTTGCACTTATGTTTTCTGAGATCAATTCAGTTCAGTTGCTCAGTTGTGTCCAACTCTTTGCGACCCTGTGAATTGCAGCACGCCAGGCCTCCCTGTCCATCACCAACTCCTGGAGTTCACTCAAACTCACATCCATTGAGTCAATAATGCCATCNATGCCATCCAGCCATCTAATCCTCGGTCATCCCCTTCTCCTCCTGCCCCCAATCCTTCCCAGCATCAGAGTCTTTTCCAATGAGTCAACTCCTCGCATGAGGTGGCCAGAGTACTGGAGTTTCAGCTTTAGCATCATTCCTTCCAAAGAACACCCAGGACTGGTCTCCTTTAGGATGGACTGGTTGGATCTCCTTGCAGTCCAAGGAACTCTCAAGAGTCTTCTCCAAATCACAGTTCAAAATCATCAATTCTTCGGTGCTCGGCTTTCTTCACAGTCCAACTCTCACACCCATACATGACAACTGATAAACGACCTGCACCCAGGTCCTTATCCCAAGGTTGGAAGAACCCAAACTAAGTTACCACATTGGAGCAAGTCTTCTACTGGAGAACACACTACAAGCTACATTCGGCCATTTGGAGCTCTTGGTGGACAGTCAGAGAAGGAGATGATTAATGAATTAATTTAACTAAAACAAAGAGAAATTGGTTGCTGCTATATATGCGGGCAAAAGGGACCAAGACTGCAATTGAGACGGTTTCCTGGGACATCTCTCAGTGCTTCCGCATCCAATAATAAGGGCTGATGGGAAGCCACGACAACCCGGTAAAGACGGGACCACTAAAAGTGTGGATCCTGCACAAATGAAGGTTTGGGTCATCCACCAGGTGCCTCAATAATCAAAGTGCTGACAGGGGGTTGGGGGAATACAAAATGAGTGGTGGAAAAAGAAAAGCTTTTTGTTGCTTCTTTTCTCGACATTTTTGCTGCTGCTTTATATGAAGAGCAGTGGCCGACATGACAGTCGAGGATGGAGATTGGAGTGTTACTGTATCAGCATCACTCTGTGATGATAGAGGGGTTCGTGGGACTTGGGGCTTCCCCAGGGTTGCAGAAACACATGTTACTTCACTAAATAAAGGACAAGAATAGATGCCAAGTGACAAAGAGGGTAGACTATGCTGATTATTTTCGATTTGTATCCCCTCCCCCAAATCCCTTCCCTACCCTCTGTCTTGCTCTGACCTCAGAGGCCAGCCTCCATGGGCCACTACACTTGGCATCCTGCCCTCCCATTTCTGGTTCAGCCAGTGGAAGGCCCAGCAGGAGACGAGAGGGCAGCCGGGAGAAATGCATGGGTCCTCATTTCTCTGCCCTCTCCACGTCTTGCCACAGTTTGGGAATGCAGCAACTGTATTTCTCTAAGACTACATAGCGCCTGACCCCTCCTCCAAGCTCCAACTCTTCCGAGGCTCCGGCACTGTGGCTCCTTCGGGCACTGTGAGTGGTGACGGCCTCCAGGTCTCACTTGTCCCTGATGGGTCACCATTCTGTGTGGATTCCCTGAACCCCACCCACACAGAAACAGAACCTTCACTAAACAAACTTGACTTTAGTGAGATCATCTCTTTCCCACTGAGCACTGGGCCAAGGGATGCGTGGTGGAAAGTGAGTGGAGAGAAAGGAGGAGGAAGGGATGAGGATGGCCGAGGCTTCTCACCACCAGCTGGAGGGGGTGCTACAGAGCAGGTGTGTCTGCTACATGCTTTCAGCCACATCCCATAAATCAGCTTTCTACTCTTCCTAAAACTTCTTTCTCGGCAGTCACTCAGGCAGATCTGGGGCTTGCCTGAGAAGTCTTCTTAAAAGAGGTAGGTGGCACCTTAAGGCTAGGAAAATTAAGTAAAAATGAACTAACCATTTTAAAAAAGGAAGAAGAGGCCAGTGGCTTCTAAAAGCAAGGAACAGAGCAGTAAAATGGAAGTACACAGGGTCACATTTAATTTATGATAACACAATCGAGGCTATCACGGAGGACTGAGGTGTGGGGTCCATAGAAGGTATCTAAGTGGGTGACACTGAGTTTCCTTCCCCTCCTAGATAATTGAGAGTGTCCACCCACCAGTCCAGCTCCAAGCGTCAGCCTAGGGATAAGCAATAGCACATTAGACATGGTTTATCAAAATATTGGTGCCGTGCCAGTTATGCATCTTTGTTCTTAGAGCCAGGCCAGGCTCTGGTCTGTATCACAGAAGTCTCATTTCCAAGGTTCCTTTGCCCTCAAGCAGGCTTAGCCAATGGGGAGCATCTCTCCTTCTTATTCTCTGCTATGAATGGCATCTCCAGCCGTGGCTCTGTCTCCCCTGTGATTCCAGCTCGCCCTGACATTCGCTCCCTCTGTGGCCCCATCTCCTGGGAACAGCCTTGGCTTCTGGACGCTGGTAAGATGACTGCCTCCCCGAGTCCCGGGGATGGCAGCTTCCCACGGTGCTGGTCCCCTGCTCCCTACTCCTGCTTATCTCTTTGACTCTTTCACTGCCTGTTTAACTCAAAACACTCTATTAAAAGATTGGGCTTCCCAGGTGCCTCACTGGTAAAGAATCCGCCTGCCAATGAAGAAGACGAAGGAGACACAGGTTCAATCCCTGGGTCAGGAAGATCCCCTGGAGGAGGAAATGGCTACCCACTCCAGTATTCTTGCCTGGAGAATCCCATGGACAGAGGAGCCCAGCGGGCTACATTCCATAGGGTTGCAAAGAGTCAGACATGACTGAGCATGCATGCACTGCAAGATAAAGAGGTGTTCTATTTTCCTGACTGGGCCCTAATTGATACAGTGACTTGATACCACATGATTGGGAAGCAGAAGANCCAGCGGGCTACATTCCATAGGGTTGCAAAGAGTCAGACATGACTGAGCATGCATGCACTGCAAGATAAAGAGGTGTTCTATTTTCCTGACTGGGCCCTAATTGATACAGTGACTTGATACCACATGATTGGGAAGCAGAAGAACAGAGTCAAACCAGTTCTGCTGACCCCAAGCCCCCACAGTCCCCACCCCATGCCATCCTGTTACCCTCACTGTCTCAGAGGGCTCCAGCCCCTGGCATCTCACCAAAGCTTCGCTCCCTNAGTCAAACCAGTTCTGCTGACCCCAAGCCCCCACAGTCCCCACCCCATGCCATCCTGTTACCCTCACTGTCTCAGAGGGCTCCAGCCCCTGGCATCTCACCAAAGCTTCTGCTCCCTGCCACAGCCTTGTCCTGTCCTGGGAGTCGGGGCTTTCATACTTGGATTCGAAGGTTCTTGTGCTGGTGGCCTGACTTACCTAGTTCAAAGCTCACTTAGGACCTCAGTTAGCAGTTACCAGACCTGGAAGGAAGGCCTCTCTTTGCTTTTATTTTCTTATTTTTGTATATTGCTGTGTGAGAAAACCTCAAGTGAATTCAAGAGTCCCCCCTCCCCCAACTCAACCACATACAAATGTACTTATCTCCTGGGTTTGGAAGAGAACTCACATACTCAAGACCTGCTAAGTAAGGAACAGACACTGCCTCGGCCAGTGCACCCACCAGAGGGGACGAGGCCGGTTCCAGCCCACTGTCCATGGAAGATTACACAACAACCCCAAAGGACCCCACAAATAATTGGCTAGGGTGTAGCGCTCTGTCCCTGATTCCCTTGCTGAGTGGAAATGATGAGAAACAGCACGCTCCAGCTTCTCTCAGGTAACTCCATGGGAACCCAGGCCTGGCGCACACCACACCATAGAATAATGAGACCTCAACCAGCAGAGAGGAGGTTATGTAACTAGAAATCAGCCCATTAGCCACAATGAAACAATTAGGGGGCCTCGGAAAGACAGACAGCACCACTCCGAGCAAACTGTTCTAGTTCTGGGGGTGGGGGTAGCGAGGGATGAACAGAACCCACCAGAGGTGCAGTTCTAAATTCTTCACCTTGACCATCCATCCCCTTATTCTTCACCTTGACCATCCACCCCCTTAGCAGCGCTGGGAGCTGGAGGGCTCCAAGGAGGGGCTTTCCTTCCTCCGCTTCTCAGAAACTCGCCTGCTTTCCTCACACCGAGCCCAGGCCACGTCTTTCCGCTTCCCTCTCTGACCTCCCCGAACAGTGATTGTCAGGACTGCTGGCCCTCAGATTTTTCTACCTGACTCAGAAAGGGATGCAGGCAATGGTCAGAAAGGGCATCAGGCCACATACCTGCTGCAGACGGAGGGTGCTGCGGATGGAGAACAGAAAAACTCGTTACATCTTGACAGAGCACCGGAACCAGTAATGAGCTTTATTCACCTACCTAAGCATAGAATGAGCTTTAATACAAAAGCCTCACGTCCAAGCCTGCTGTTTCGATAACTCTGTCTGAGCAGGTGGATGACAAATGATTACCTCACACACATACGCACATTTTCCACAGACAGAAGTAAGAATTAAACACAGGCAGAAAAGACAAGTCAATACTATCAGTGTGTGCCATTGCTACTTAGGTACCAAAACCTCCCAGGAACCTTTCAGAAGTTCAGCCCCAGTTCCTGTCCCCAGATACTAGGCTATAGTAGCCTGGGGTGGAGCAGAGGCCATGTGTAGATGACCACTGACCTCTGGTGTCATCTGGAACCAGGAACATCTGGGACCCCCTCTCTCCTTCATTCACAAAAGGTGTAACCCTGAGTCATCAGCCCTTCAGTTCCATCCACATCAGGTACAAGAAGATTCCAGAACTGAGAAAGAAATTCACAAGGTGAGGAAACATCATTGGAGATTTCAAGTTTCATGCCTTTTCTGCTGTTTTTGTTGCTCAGTCCCTAAGTCATTTCTGACTCTGCAACCCTGTGCACTGAAGGCTTCCCTGTCCTTCACTATTTCCCAGAGTTGGCTCAAACTCATGTCCGTTGAGTCAGTGATGCATCCAACCATCCTCTGTCATTCCCTTCTCCTCCTGCCCTCAATCTTTCCCAGCATCAGGGTCTTTTCCAATGAGTCAGTTCTTTGAATCACGTGGTCAAAGTAGTAGAGCTTCAGCTTCAGCATCAGTCCTTCCAGTGAATATTCAAGGTTGTTTTTCTTTAGGATCAACTGGCTTGATCTCCTAGAAGTCCAAGGGACTCTCAAGAGTCTTTCCCGGCACCACAGTTCAAAGGCATCAATTCTTTGGTGCTCAGCCTTCTTTGTTTCAGTTTCAGTTCAGTCACTCAGTCGTGTCCGACTCTTTACAACCCCATGAACTGCAGCACACCAGGCCTCTCTGTCCATCACCAACTCCCAGAGTCCACCCAAACCCATGTCCATTGAGTCGGAGATGCCATCCAACCATCTCATCCTCTGTTGTCCCCTTCTCCTCCTGCCCTCAATCTTTCCCAGCATCAGGGTCTTATCAAATGAGTTAGCTCTTCTCATCAGGTGGCCAAAGTATTGGAGTTTCAGCTTCAACATCAGTCCTTCCAATGTACCATGCACTTATACAACATACTTATATCCCAAGCACTGCTCTAAACACTTTACAAATGCATGTCATTAATGAGACCCTTCTCTGAGGCAGGCACTTGTACCATCCCTCCATTTATAAAGAGGACGGTAAGGCAGGCCCAGAGGGTTCAGTGATTTGTGTGATGTCATGCAAGTAAGTGCTGAAGTCAAGATCTCACCTCAGATTTTTTACTTGAGATCTTACACAGACACGCACGTGAAATAGCACACAAGCTATTTCGAAACTCACATTCGACAAAATTGTAAACTCCTTGAGACAGAAATGGAGTGTTAGGCACTGGGTCCACGGAGCCAGTGCTCAGTAAACATCACCGGGTTCCAGGCCTGCTCTGTGTGAGGTACCGGGCTAGGTGTCTTCACCTGAGTTCCACATGAGACCATGCCTCCATGTGCCTCCGCATGCTCTCTCTCTCCCCTCCTCCCCGCCTGCCCTGGGGAGCTGGGAGTGGGAGCTGATGAGTCTCGGATAGTCACAGTGCATCCCTGCTGTGCTTTTCAGGCTGCTTCTGCCTTCGCTGGCTCAGAGCCATTGCCGCCTTCCCTTCTAGGGGATCCAGGGACACATCTTTGTTGACAGGGAAAGAAGAGGTGACAGGAGGTGCTGGGATGAAGAAGGAATGGGGGCGCTGGCCTAAGCTCACAGGCTCTCAGGCGTGTCACCTGCCCAGCCTGGCCCCCATATCCTCAGCAAATGCAGACACAGCGCTCTCACCTCCACCCTGCCTCTCTGCCGCGGGTAACCAAAACGCTTTTAACTCCTTGCAAATCCTCCTGCAGGATGGGACAGAGGCTGCCTCAGAGCCTTTGTGCTTTGGCCAATCCAAAGTTACACTTGTCTCTAACTCAGGTTGCTACTACCATGGCCCCTTCAAAGCCCAGGATCTCCAAACTTCCCCGGCGGTCCAGTGGTTAAGATTCTGTGCTTCCATTGTAGGGGTCACAGGTTTGATCCCTGGTTGGGGAGCTAAGATCCCACACGCTGCATGGTGTAGTCAAATTAAAAGAAAAAAAAAGAAAGCCCAGTAACCCCAGCTAGGCCTCCAGGCAGTTCTTGGCCAGGCAGCAGTCTCAACACAAGCTTCTCAGGCCTCTCCAGCTCAACACCCCATCAAGCCTCATAACTGGTCACCTTGTGTCCATTTACGCTTCCCTCTCTATTGAGTCTATTCTTAATGCAGAACCAGTGTGATCCTACTAAGACATGGGCCAGACCATGCCCCTCCCCAGCATGAAGTCCTCTGTGGTAGGCAGAATTCTAATATGGTCCCAAGATTCCTGTCCCTGATATGGGTGGGCCTGGTTTCATCAGGTGAGTCCTTTTAAAAGGGGGTTCAGAAGTCAGAGACAGAGGAAATCAGAGATTAACATGGGGCTTGGTCTAGAATAAGCCCTCCATAAGTGTTATTACAGCTCTCTTAGTCAATCTCTTACTGAATTCACTAGATCAACTAAAGCTTGCTGATCCCCGTTTAATACTCAGCACTTCCAGCCACTATGTTCCNAGAGATTAACATAGGGCTTGGTCTAGAATAAGCCCTCCATAAGTGTTATTACAGCTCTCTTAGTCAATCTCTTACTGAATTCACTAGATCAACTAAAGCTTGCTGATCCCCGTTTAATACTCAGCACTTCCAGCCACTATGTTCCCCTCTGGTTCCCTTGCCCTCTTCTACTCCTGACTGGTGTGTTGTACTGTTTTCATGTTCTCAAAATTGCAAATTTCAGTCACACTTATTATTCTAATTACATACAATCAATGATATTTTATGTAAACGCATGAAAGATGAATGGGAAAAGACAGTTGCACATCATTTCTCTGAAGGCTAAAATGATAGCTTTTGAAAGATTCATAAAAGCAGACCACTAGAAAAACATTAAGTGGGTCTGGAGGTCAGAGACAGAGGATGTCAGAGAGATTGAAGCAGCGGAGATGCCCTCCAAAACAGCCACGTTGTGGACAGGGCCACATGGCAGGGAATATTGGCCTCTGGGAACTGAGAATAGCACCAAGCTAGCAGCCAGCAAGTGGAGAAGGCAATGGCACCCCACTCCAGTAATCTTGCCTGCAAAATCCCATGGACAGAGGAGCCTGGTAGGCTGCAGTCCATGAGGTCGCTAAGAGTTGGACACGACTGAGTGACTTCACTTTCACTTGTCACTTTCATGCATTGGAGAAGGAAAAGGCCACCCACTCCAGTGTTCTTGCCTGGAGAATCCCAGGGACAGCAGAGCCTAGTGGGCTACCATCTATGGGGTCACAGAGTCAGACATGACTTAAGCGACTTAGCAGCAGCAGCAGCAGCCAGCAAGAAGCTGCAAAGAACTGAGTTCTACCAACCATCAGTGAGCTTGTGAAAGGGTCCCATGTCCCAAATGAGAGAGCAGTTTCACCTGAAACCTTGACTCAGCCTGGGGAGACCCTGAGCAGAGGACCCAGTGAAAGNGCAAGAAGCTGCAAAGAACTGAGTTCTACCAACCATCAGTGAGCTTGTGAAAGGGTCCCATGTCCCAAATGAGAGAGCAGTTTCACCTGAAACCTTGACTCAGCCTGGGGAGACCCTGAGCAGAGGACCCAGTGAAAGCATGCCAGACTCCGGACCCTTGGAAATGGTGAGACAATAAATGAGCTGAAATGGCCCGTGAGAGTTGTCCCACAGTGAGCCAAAAATGCCAGTCCTTTACTTCTTTGTTGTAATCAGTCATTGGACGTGGGCCACTCTTGGAAGGACACAATCTTGAGCAAGGTGGCTTTCTGCAGCTGAGACCTTTCATGACAGGGATGAAAACTGATTGCTGCCTACTAACAGCACTCGCAGAAGCCGATACATACAGACCTGCTTTAAAGATGGCTCTCCAAGTCCACTATGACCCTGCCCCTTCTAAATAGCCAGTCTTACACTCTACAGAAAGAGATAAGAGGATTTCTTCATAGGGAAACTAGAAAAGACCTAGAGATACTGATATTTGGGGATCTTCAATGAAACTGGCTACAGGTAGGCTCACAAGTCAGCAAACTTCTTAGAAGTTCCAAATATATTGAATCAGTTTAGTTCAGTCGCTCAGTCATGTCCGATTCTTTGCAACCCCATGAACCGCATTTAGCCAAAAACTGGTATACAGTTTAAGAAATTCTTAAACATGACAGAGAAAGGCCACAATGAACAAACATACAAACACAAAGGAACTCAGAGGTAAAAGAAATACTGCAAGAAGTAGGAGAAAACATCTTTCCAAGACTATTATTGAATCCTCAGATAGATAAAATAAAATAGTATATTCACAAAACATGAATACAACACTAGAAAGAAAAGACTGATTCAGGAGAAAGAGAGAATTCTGGAAATTAAAATACAATCAAGTAAATAAAATTTTCAATAGAAGAGTTAGAAATTAACATTGAGAAGGTCTTCCAGAAAGAAAAAAAAATTAGATCATTCCAGAAAGTCNAACACGTGTACACCCATGGCAGATTCATGTTGATGTATGGCAAAACCAATACAATATTGTAAAATAATTAGCCTCGATTAAAATAAATAAATTTAAATTTAAAAAAAAACCCTCATGTTCATTGAATCAGTGATAAATCATCATTAAAACTCCAGTATTATAGACTGTCTGCTCCAGAAAGAACCTCAGAGGTCATTCAGGACAGTGGGTTGTAAATGTTTAGTCGCCTTTTCTCTAAAAGAAAGAAGGCTAAACAAGCAGGGCAGAGGATTCCCTCCACATCACTCATATTCCTTATTCTTCTAAAGTGAAAGTGAAGTCACTCAGTCATGTCCAGCTCTTTGTGACCCCATAGATTGTAGCCTACCAGGCTTCTCCGTCCATGGGATTTTCCAGGCAAGCGTGCTGGAGTGGGTTGCCATTTCCTTCTCCAGGGGACCTTCCTGACCCAGGGATTGAACCCAGGTCTCCTGCATTGTAGGCAGATGCTTTTATGTCTGAGCCACCAGGGAAGATTCTTCTAAAGTATACTACATTTTGGCATCAAGTTTCTTCTCACCATAGAAGCCAAGGAGTCCAGTATCAATAATAATCAGGCATTGAAGCCCCCTCTCCGTCATCTCATCCTTTGGGTCCCTGGGGCCTGCGCTTTGCCCTGCTTTTCCACATCTACCATTGCTCATCGAACAGAGAAGACCACTCTCTGCAACTCTCATCTAATTTCATTCATCAAGACACACTTGACCACAGAGATCCATCCACGGCTTTTCTCAAGGCCAAAGCTCTGGCCTCCAAAACCACACAGCAGACAACCAGCCACCAGTACCTTTACCTCGCAGATGAGACAGTTTTCCACCCTCGCTGGCCCCTGCCAGCCACGCTATCCCAGGAAGGACTGCCCCAAGTTAAGACTGACTCTCCCCTCCTCCCACACAACGCATCTCCAAGCAAAACTTAGATCGGGGGAGAGTGATTCTCTTTGTGCATGACTTTTTGTCCTGTATCTCAAAAGGTGTTAACAAACCCCTAGGGCCAGGAGGCCAGAATCTCAGGTAATGGGGGGGGAGGGGAGGGGGGAGCCTCACTTCATTCTTTGGAATCTTTCATGAGAGACAGAACAAAATACATCAATGGATTACCCCAACACAAATGAAATAAATAAAAGCAGGGCTTTTCTGGCAAAGAGAGTCAGCGTCCTATGCCTCCACTGCTCATCCCTATGGTCCCTGAGGGTCGGTGGTTTGAAAACTACTAAATGCTGCATCGCCCCACCCCCACTCACACACTTTACTTTACATGTGAGGAAATGGGAGTAGTTTGCCCAAGGTCAGCCAGTTAGTCAAAGCCTGAGGAAAGTAAAAGGTCCCTTCAGCCCTAATAGGGTCTGTCGTTTGACAGCAGCAGCCCCCGTACCTCAGCTGAAGCCTCTTTCACCTCAGCAGCTACCACAGAGAAGAGCCTCCCCTGTGAATGACTGTTCAGAGTATTTTTATTTTGTCTGCTTGAGGTCTGAGCCTTCTGAATAACTGGAGGTGATCAGGAACTGAGTGGGACATGCTTTCTGCCCCAGCTCACCAGGAAGAGGTCAATTTGAAGGATGTGCGAGACATTCCAGGGATCTGCCAAGCAGAACCTCTCTCCCATAAGCTGTCAGAAATGCCACCAAGGGCTGGAAGACGTTTACTTAATATGAAACCTTGTTCCCGCAGGAAGGGAAAGAACCTGTATCAAGAGACCAAAATGACCAAATGCTGACAGGATCTGTGGTATCTGAAAATCACTGGTGGATGCCCAGAATTCTTAATACAAATTCCAGAAAGTCTGAAGGCAACTGGCTAGTAGGTATGAATTTGAAAGGAAATAAATGTTTTGCTTTTGAGAAAACATAATCACAAGAATGGGACGACAANTGGTATCTGAAAATCACTGGTGGATGCCCAGAATTCTTAATACAAATTCCAGAAAGTCTGAAGGCAACTGGCTAGTAGGTATGAATTTGAAAGGAAATAAATGTTTTGCTTTTGAGAAAACATAATCACAAGAATGGGACGACAAAGGATGAGATGGTTGGATGGCATCACTGACTCGATGGACATGAGTTTGAGCAAGCTCCAAGAGTTGGTGATGGACAGGGAAGCCTGACGTTCTGCAGTCCATGGGGTTGCAAAGAGTTGGACACGACTCAGCAACTGAACTGACTGAATCATGAGAAAGATTTAATGTGATAAAAGGACATTAGGACAGTCTGTACTGTGCTGCAGTAACAAATAAATCCTGAAATCTTAATAAGACTAATCCCAATCCTAAAGGTTTGCTGTAACAGAAATTTATTTCTCTTTCACAAAAAGTTGGTTGCATGTTAGGAAGCCCTTCTCCATCTTGCAACTATGTCCTATGGAAACAGTTTCTTCAACAGAAGAGAAGAAAGAGATAAAAAAGTCACATGCATCTTAATTGCCTCCCCATGAAAATGCTTCCCATCACTTCCATGTGGTGCATTAGAAAGAAGCAGGCACACGGTCTCAAGGGAAGCCATGTAGGAACACATGGATATTTGATGAGCACTATCTCAGCTACATCAAACTCCCAGCTTCTACCCAAACATCTGATCTTTTGCCAAGGGCCTTGAGTCCTTTATCCCTAAACATCCCATTCATCGCCCTTT
>SJYV01041481.1:1611100-1638397 GCA_006410875.1 Neotragus pygmaeus | reverse complement strand
TGTGTGTGTGTGTGTGTGTATGAATGCATTTATTTGTGTATTCCCTGCCCTGCTCTAAGAACTAGAGGCTGTTTGCCCACTGTAGCTCATGGCAAGGCTGTATTTTCCAAACTCAAGAACAAAACATGAATAAAAACAACCTGTTTGAAAAGGAGGGGCTGTAAAACCTTTAACAGAACCAGCTTCCTTGGCCAGAGCAGGAGAGCTCCAACAGAGAGGGTTTTCTCTGTAATCAAATTAGCAAAATTGGTGACGAAAAGGAACAGAGCAGACATGGAAGATTTCAGTTCTGCTGAAGGATTTGGCACAATGTCTCAAGGAACTGAATTTGCAAAATTCTTGTGTAAGGACAGCGTCACGTGGAGGAAAACTCTAGTTGTGGGACCACGGACGGGGGTGGGCGATGCTGACAACCAAACCCTCCAAGTGATGTCTCGATCATTGACACAAATCTTACCCACCTCCTAGTCTGTGAGGGGCAGGAGACAGTGCCTTGAGGAAGCTGCAGGCATAGTAACAATTAAGCACCATCTATCTCTATACAGCAGTTAACTTTCTAAAGCCCTTTCAGCCACACCATCTTATCTGATCCTCACCATGCAAAGTAGAGGCTCCAAAGAGTCACATGATCTCCCAAGGTCACAGAGCAAATGAGTGGCCAAAGCCCAGCTCTGCGGTCCACTGCTGCCCGCCCACTCATGGTTGTCATGAGGATCAAGAGAGTGGCTCATTGTGGGAAGGATATTTAATTCTTTCAGGACAAAAGGGCATCATACTTTTTAATGTCCACATGGCACTAACTGCTAGGCTGCAAGATCAATTAGTCCCCCTAACGAGCATGTTTTCAGTGACCATTTCTTACAAGGGTTCACGTGGACAAAAGGTAAGGAGGAAAGAGCACAGTGGCTCATCTCTGAATCCAAACACAGACGCTTCTAAGGGGGGAAGAGGGGTGGGATGAATTGGGAGACTGGGACTGAAATGTACGCAATGCTATGTATAAAACAGATGACTAGTGAGAAATGGCTGTACAGCACAGGGAACTCTACTTAATGCTCTGTGGTGACTTAAATGAGAAGGAAATCCAAAACAGAGGGGATATATGTACACAAACCACTGATTCACTTTGCTGTACGGCAGAAATGAAAATAGCATTGTAAAGCAACGCTACTCCAATTAAAAAAAAAAAGGCCCAAGGTTTCTTCTGAGCAATGTCCTTCCCACTAGTTCCAGGAAATAGGTACAGTCATATACTGAACTGAACTCTTGATGTTCTCTGCACAGAACTGGCTCCCATCCATTGTTCTTCACCATAACAGATGCCACCAACCAATTTTATAAACCAGAAACCTCAAGTCATCCTTGACACCTCCCTTTCACTCTCAAACCCAATCTACTGTCAAGTCCACCTGACCTCCCAGCAACTTCGCATATCTGCCTTCTTTGTGCCATTTCACTCCCTCCTGCTCAGCCCAAGTGGTCACCAAGTTTCACTTGAGATGATTCCGGTGGTTTCCCCCTGCTCTCCTCATTTTCTCTCTCGGTTCCTCCAATCTGTCCTCCACACTGCAGCCAGAATGAGCATTTGAAAAGGCACATTTGGACACGCCACTCCCCTGCTTAACATGCTTCCATAACACCTATTGTACCAATGTGGGCCATAAGGCCTGATGTGGCCCCACCTGCCTTTCTGGCCTCTCCATTGCTGCCTCCTCAGCCACTTTCTAACCTCCAGATACACAGACCTCCTCCCTACCCCTCATTGAGGCTGTCCTCTCTCCCACCACAGGCTCTCCATGTATCCCATTTCTGCCATTCTCTGTCCCCATCTGCCTCTACCAACCAGATTCCTAGCTCTCCTTTAGGGCACACTTCACATGCCATGTTCCAAAGAAGTCAGCATTCCCCAGAACTCGAGGCTGAATTCAGATCCTCCTGACAGACAAAGTCGTAGGACAATGTGTTTAGTTTTTGTAGCTTAAATTATAGAGCTCCATAACTTGGAGCTCTGTAAAGTCAAAGATTGTGCTTTTGATGCAAACATTCAGGTAGGAACATTCGGGTTGTCCCTTAGAAAATGTTTAATGAACTAATGATGCTTTAGGGAGTCCTACCAACTCTATAGTCAGAGCTATCACAATTTAAATCAAATCATACTCCATGACAATGGCCCATATTCGTTCAATCACGACCTTATTCCTAGAAACCAGAACCTCATCTGGTACCTGATAAAAACTCAGTAGATATTTATCAGGAAAAAGTTTAATGAATGAAGCTGCAGCACAGGCACAGCAGATGGAGAAAATGAGTCTCACTGGAATGAGAGACCTTGACCAAGGATATGACCTTGCCTGCCAGGATTAGGCAGACCATGGGCATCATCCAGCGCCTGGAGATGGATCTGGGGATTATCACGGAAATGAAGTGAAATGTTTCTACTGAACAAGACTGAAAGCTGGGGGAAGGAAACTTCAACACACACAATATCAGGCCTAGTGGTGAGAATGGCTGACAAGGGAGGGCTCAGCTCACCATCTCTTCTCAATTATCCACCAAATTAAGGCTGGGTAGACCATGGAAGGGTCAGAAGCTGGAGCATTCAAGAAAGTAAAACTGTAGCATTGGGCCTCCAGTGGCAAGGAGTGGGCAGGCAGGAGGGCAACCCCATCCTGGTATAGAGTTGGTAGGGCTCCCTACAACATCATCAGTTCATTAAACATTTACTTATGGCCAACCACGTTCCTAGCTGAATGTCTGTATGAAAAGCACAGTCTTTGACCTTACAGAGCTCCAAGTCTAGAGAAGAAACAAGTTTATAAATACTTTATTGCAATTTGGAGAAGGAAATGGCAACCCACTCCAGTATTCTTGCCTGGAGAATTTCATGGACAGAGAAGCCTGGCANCTGTATGAAAAGCACAGTCTTTGACCTTACAGAGCTCCAAGTCTAGAGAAGAAACAAGTTTATAAATACTTTATTGCAATTTGGAGAAGGAAATGGCAACCCACTCCAGTATTCTTGCCTGGAGAATTTCATGGACAGAGAAGCCTGGCAGGCTATAGTCCATGGGGTCCCAAAGAGTCAGACACGACTGAGCAACTAACACACATTGCAATTTAGTAATTAAGTGCCAGAACTATTACCTAGTCCAAGCTCATACTGTTCATCACACCAATAGGCCAATAAATTGAGAGAAGAGTTGATGGGGAAAGAAATGGCAACTTTATCCAGAAAGCCATCAAAGAAGATGGTGGACTAGGGTCCCAAAGAACCATCCTGCCTGGGTTTGAGTGTTTGTTTTCCTATAGAACAAAGAGGGAGGTGAACGGCAAAGCAAAAATAAAGAAAGCAGTAAGTTGTTGTGAACATTTCCTAGTTCTGGCCAGCCACTGAAGTATGTTAGTTGCTCAGTAGTGTCTGACTCTTTGTGACCCCATGTACTGGGGCCTGCCAGACTCCTCTATCCATGGAATTCTCCAGGCAGGAATACTGGAGTGTGTTACCATTCCCTTCTTCAGGGAATATTCCCAACCCAGGAATCAAATCCTGGTCTCCTGCACTGCAGGCAGGTTCTTTACCATCTGAGTCACCAGGGAAGCTTTAGCCACTGGAGGCGATGTGTTAATTTCTTCTTTCCTGCAACCATTCACAGGTAGTCCTGGTTAGGATGTTTCCTGAGAGCTAAACAAAGCTATTTTAGCTTAACACTCAGGCTTGAGAAGCAGGGTGCCCAGAGATGGCCCATTATGTATACTTAAAGCAGTAGGCAACATCCCTTTAGTGATTAACTTGTAGCAAAAGCAATAGAATGCAAAGGTCAAAGCAACAGATTAAAGATGGAGTCAGATATGTTGTAGAGTAAAGGTATATCTCAGGTGCTGTGGGCATCCAGAAGAAGGGCAGTTGCCCTCTGGGGTAAATCAGAGAAGGGGCTGCTCAGGAGCAATGTGACTGAGAGCTGCAATGAACCCACAAGCAAAAGTGCACCCCACACTCAGCACGTGCCCACCACAGCCCAGGCAGCATCTGTTATCCTGCAGTGACACATGAAAACCAAAAAACCCAGAAGGACAATGACTAGCCCTGAGGTGGCCTTTCAAGTGGTCAAACCAAGACCAGAAAACAGGTGCCACCTCTTCACATTGAGAGAGCTAGAGGAGGAGTGAAATACCACTGAGAGGAAGAAAGCTGGGGCGAAGGTCAAGAGAGTGGCGAGTCAGAGGACACAAAGCCACTGGTCCAGGGCTGCCCATCCACATGCTGCACCGAGCTGGGTAGGGTCCCTCACCCCCAAATTCATGTCCACCAGCAACCTCGGAATGTGACCTTATTTTGTAATAGGGTCCCAGCAGATGTGATCAAGTTAAGCTGTCACCATGCTGGATGAGGGTGGGCCCGAATCCAGTGACTAGAACTCTTAGAAAGAAACTCATGGATGCACAGGGGAGAGTAGAGACAGAGACTGAGAAAGTCGGCTACAAGTCAAGAAGTAGCCAGGGCTGCTGGCAGCCACCAGGAGCCAGTCAGAGGCAAACAAAGATTCTCGCCTAGAGCCTACACAGAGACCACGGTCCTGCCAACACCTTGACTTCAGACTTCGGCACTCAGAGAGTAACTTTCTGTTGTTCTAAACCACTCACTTGATGGTAATGTGTAATGTTAGCTCTAGGAAATTAAACATGTAAAGCTCTGAAGAGAGCCGGCCTGGCATCAGACATGGGCCCCAAAGTGGACCCCACTGCAGAGCATGTACAGCAAGGGGCAGCAGTTACTCAGGTCTAGACAACTGCTGGAGAAGGCGATGGCACCCCGCTCCAGGACTCTTGCCTGGAAAATCCCATGGACGGAGGAGCCTGGTGGGCTGCAGTCCATGGGGTTGCTAAGAGTCGGGCACGACTGAGCAACTTCATTTTCACTTTTCACTTTCATGCAGTGGAGAAGGAAATGACAACTCACGCCAATATTCTTGCCTGGAGAATCCCAGGGACAGAGGAGCCTGGTGGGCTGCTGTCTATGGGGTCACACAGAGTCGGACACGACTGAAGCGACTTAGCAGCAACAGCAGCAGACAACTACTGCCCAGAGGTAGTGGTGGTGTCAAATATGTCCAGTTTTTTAGGGAAGGAGAAAAAAATCATACTTTTATATGAAAAAATCTAAGTGTTATCTATTTATTTCCTTTCTGCAGTGGAAGCTCAGAGTCTTAACCCCTGGACCACCAGGGAAGTCCTGATAATGGCTCTTTTATCATTCTTCTAGTTCGGATTCCCCTTTTTTGTTAGAGTCCTTGAGCAATCCTTAGAGCTAGTTTCAGTGAAAACTCTTAAGTTTTAAATATGAGCTCAAACAGTTTGATTGTTTCATTCTTAGCCTTTTTTTTTAATTAGTGTAGGCCAGAGAAGTTCAAACCAACCTTCCCCATTTTGCAGGTAAAGAAACTGTGACCCATGAGACAAGGTGATTTATGCCTTAAGTGAGATTCAGGGGTGAAACTGAACCTTCCATCTACTGTGCTACAACCACGCCATCTGTCCCACCACTTCCTTTTCTCCCATGGAGAAGTGGGCAGCAGCTCAAGATACACAGCCCTCATGAAAGGGGCCAACTCTGGGCTGGAGGGAATTGGGACCAAAAAAAAAAAAAAAAATGCCCTCATTTTCCCAGCTGCCATGGTATCCAGCAGTTCCTCCCGGGATGAGTTGCCTGAAAAAAAGTTACATGTGTTCATAGCCAAGTCCTCAGCCACAGAGACAGAAGGGAATGGATGGGGCCTGGAGGGCACGAGATGGTGAGGACAACAGGACGGGCGTTTTACAAGGGTGACATCTGTGAGGAGCGATTCAAAGAGCCTCACTTGGCAGCATCTGTGATGCTCCAGCAGTAGGAGTTTCCCACCAGGCTCTGGGGCAGGCCAGATAGACAGGGGGAGCTGTTCTCAGCAGTGAGCATGAGGACATCCAGGCAGCTACAGCCAGTTACCACGAGAGGAGGACAATGGCAGCCAAACAGTGCTAATGAGATGCCAAGGCTGACAAGCCTGGGAGCATATCACACGTGCGTCTCTGGCTCTCAAGAATGCCATACCTGTTTGGACTGATTATTGCTCTCCTATCCATGTTCCGAGAGCTGGGAAATGAGGCGAGAGGCCTGAAAAATTGTTTGGATAGTGCCTAGAATGGCACTGAATGTCACCAGCCGCAGCAAGGTGCTCTGCTGTGCCAGTGAAGAGGACATGGCAACACCAGCACCGTGCACACAGCAACCTCACACCCTCACGATCCAGGCAGCATCTTCCCTTGTGCGATGGGGCAGCTTCTTGGGAGAATGGCAGAGAAACAAAGACCTTGCTTTTGTGTTTTGTTGTCCTTTGACAAAATGCAAAGGAACTTTTGTGAAATTTTCTCAGGAAGACCAGAAATGAAGTTCACAGCATCTCTTGGCTCTAGCAAGGCCATTACACCATGGAGTTCAACAGCCCTAGCCTCCCACCCTGGCTGGTCTTCACAGAGTTCCATGAGGTTGGGCCTGAAGCAGACACAGACAAGGAGAGGTCTGTGACCACGACCCCCAGGACCTCTGGCTGGTGTAGATCCCTTCATGCCAGGGTGGCTTGGTGAGACCGCCAAACTCACAGACACATTCACATGCACAAACACACTGGCCACACAGCAACTGTTAAAGACAGAAAACAGGGTTGGGTCCAAAAGGATAGCAGTTGCTGTGCTAAAACCTTAGTGGCATGCAGAGGCACGCCTCTCTGCTAAGCCCTAATCCTCCTGGCATCTGGGGCCTGCGATTTGCATAAGTAAATGGCAGCTCATTAAGAACACATTACTTGCTCTGTAACCATGTAAGGAAACCAACCCACTGAACCCTAAGTCACTGGAGATTTCTCTAATTCAATTTCGCAGCCTTGGAGGCGTGAAGCAGAGTCTGTCATCTGCCGTCTGTCTGTCCAGCCAGAAGAAGAAGAATAGACCCTTATGGAAACACAGAACAGACTTCATAAATATTTGTTGAAGAATGAAAGATGGTAGGCCAGCTTTGCAAAGGACAGATCTTACTAAAAATAGAGTAATGTTTGAACCACACTGGTTTGGGGAAGCATTTCGCCCCATGTCTAGCCATTCACTGAAGGCTGGAGGACAGTGACTGCAAATCACCCGTTAGCTTTTCTGACATTTGTCTATGTGATGACTCTGATTCAGGGGGTCGCAGGCAGAGTGGAGGAACCTGGAGTTTTAAAATGCCTCCCCAGCATTCTTAGTTACTCCACTGTTTGAGAGCCATTGCCTTTGAGACTTCTGGGAGCTTGTCAGAAACGCAGAGTCTCAGGCCTCGTGAAGCCCTGCTGAGTCAGAACCTGCATCTAACAAGCATGGCTTCCCATGGCTCAGTGGTAAAGAATTCGCCTGCAATACAGGAGCTGCAGGAAATGTGGGTTCAAACCCTGGGTTGGGAAGATCCCTGGAGGAGGACATGGCAACCCACTCCACTCTTCTTGCCAGGAGAATCCCGTGGACTGAGGAGCCTGATGGGCTACATCCATAATGTCAGAGTCAGAGCCTGACTGAAGTGACTTAGCATGCAACTAGGTGTTCTTCGGCCTAATTTTGGGAGGTTTGAGGAGCAGCAATCCAGAGGCTGTCCAGTGGCCTCTCAGTGAGTTGTGGGGGCTCAGACAGCCAAGCAGACCCCTGTCTGCGCACTGCCCAAGGCAGCCCATTACCAGCGTGTGGCCGCTTGGTCGCAGCCTCGAGCCTCCACACACCCCTCTCACGGGGCACAGAGGCTGTATCGGTGGCCCACCTCAGAGGCTCTTGTTCATGCCGCAGACCTAAGCAATCCTCCTCTCTCACCACATGAAGACCCAGAAGCAGGGCTGCCCTCAGAAGCACAGGCTGGAAGCCCGGGAATTGCAGGGCCTTGAGCTCATGTCTCTGCTTCGGTGTGTGTCCCTGCCATGGAACAAAGAGCAGCAAGCCCCACAGCCAGCAAACTCCGGGCTGGCCTGATCCCAGGCCCAGCGGTGACCTGGGGGGGCCCCTTGCGCCCTCGGCAGCCACTCAGGGAGGGAGGGCAGGCAGACTCAGAGCGCTTGGGCCTGTCTCCAGTGCCCTCCGGAGTCACCGATGGTTTGATGATTGCCGGTCGGCTGCCCAAGGGTGTCCAAGCCAATGACTTCCTTGCAGTCAAAGAAGGCAGGCCCTGTGTCCGCCAGGACAACAGCAGCCCCCTGCTTCACACCAGCCCTAACTCACACCTGCCTGCACACCAGAGCCGTCAGGGTCATCATGGGTTTTCTCAAATGCCTGTCTTTCTCATCCCAGACAGGGCCGCCCCCCACCTGGCGGATCAGAACACAGTAGCGGAGCAAGACACACAAGGCAGAAACTCCCGAAACCATGCAAGTGCCAATTGTGGGGGTATTTTTAGTCCTGATCCCTCTGGAAAAGCAGCTCATGAAACCCTTCTCTGTCAGCGCTCCCTCCCTCCCCTGGCTTTGGAGATGTGGGTGTTGCCTTAGTAACCACGGTGTGGCTCTGCTGCTTTGGGGACACCTGTTAACAGCCCACAGGTATCCAGCAGAGGGACCTCGGGCAGTCTCCACTTCAGGCTCTGGCCTTCTCACCCTGTGCAGCATCCCCAGGGAATGGGGCCCCAGTGACTCTGGGGCCCAGGAAGCCCCATGCAGACATCACAGGGGGCTCCATGGGAGACCCTGAGACTTCAAGCTTTCAGAGATGTCCAAGCCACCATGAAGACAACACGCAGTGCCCGCCTCAGCTCCGGTCTTTAAATTTTCATGAAGTCCCAGCTCGCTGGGAGGTTAATTATCCCTGGGAGGGGATGGTACAGGGAGCAGGGGGCAGACAGGAGTAGGCCTTGCTGTTTCTTCTACTCCTCACTCTGCTCTTTGAAGACCTTCATACTGTTCCTTGAAAGGGGCCAGGGATGAGGAGCCAAGTGCTGCTCTGAGGCCTAGAATTTTTGCTTTCCAGCAGACGCCTGGGAAAGTCTGGCCCCACATCTCCAGCCCATTCCCCTTCGGTACTGTCCCACCCCTCCACGGTAATGAACTTGGGAGAATCAGATGAGCTGTTGGTTAACTTGTAGCACAGGGAGGCAATGCCTGAACCCAGAACATGGGCAGGAATGCCACTGGGGCCAAGCAAGCAGGGGTTCCAATCTGGGAGCAGGGGTTCCACCATGTGACCAGTGGAAGAAATCGTCACCATTCCCATTCAGTTAGTTATAGCCTGTTTTTGAGAGCCTGAGTCATAAGATGTACTAACAGAACAAACCACAGAATCTCCAGTAAATCGTGTCCTTTTTTTTTTTCCATGTTGAAAATAGCTCTACTGGATTTTTTTTTTCATGGTTATATAAAAAATACCTGCTTTATTGCAACAACAACAAAAAAAAGTTAAACAATACAGAAGTGTGTTGGGAAAAAAAGGAAAAAAGTTAGGATGACTTGCCACCCAGACATTACCACTGCCTGCTTTTTCCTGGTTCTTTCTTTCTTTGTCATTGCTGTTGTTTTGTTTTGGGTGTGGGTTTTTTTTTTTTTTTTTTTTTTNCAAAAAAAAGTTAAACAATACAGAAGTGTGTTGGGAAAAAAAGGAAAAAAGTTAGGATGACTTGCCACCCAGACATTACCACTGCCTGCTTTTTCCTGGTTCTTTCTTTCTTTGTCATTGCTGTTGTTTTGTTTTGGGTGTGGGTTTTTTGTTTTTTTTTTTTTTTGGCCCCATCACTGCATCAGTGATCAGGGATCAAACCCACGTTCCCTGCAGTGGAAGTCCTAACCAGAGTCCTAAGCCCTGGACCCCGGGGATATCTCACCACTGTTTGCTTTACATGAGCAGTTTTCACACTTTTTGCATACATACATGTGCAATTTTCCATAGATGGAATTGTGTCATGCACACTGCAGTTTTCTTTCTTTCTCTTTGCAGCAGGGTTTTTGTGAGTTTATCTCACCATCTCCTCATCCAATCTCCCTCCTTGGGTACCTGATGCTAGTAGCCTATCTTATCAGCCAGGATTATATGTAAGCAAATCTCCATGTCTGACTCAAAGGCACTCTCTCCTACGCCCAGGAACCATCTTGCCACACTGTCTGGGCCAAACACTATTTCAGTCTTTCTTCAACATCTCAGGGCTTCCCTGGTGGCTCAGATGGTAAAGAACCTGCCTTCAATTCAAGAGACCCAAGTCCAATCCCTGGGCTGGGAAGATTCCCTGGAGAAAGGAATGGCGTATTCCAGTATTCTTCCCCAGTGAAGCCCACAAACAGAAGAGCCTGGCGGGCTACAAATCCATGGGGTCACAAAGAGTTGGACAGCCTTGAGCGACTAACACTTTCACTCTTCAACATCTCAGGGAAAGCTATCTTGTAAAACCCTAGGTTACTTCTGTGCTAGAAATGGTGCACCAGCTTCCCATCTCTCCTTAAGATGTAAACAAAGGCTTTGAGGTGACCAACAAAATCCTGCATGACCTGCCCCCTGTGAATCCTTTCCAACCAGTCTCCCTTTTGTAGCCTCTGGATTGGCCCTCCTGTCTCTCCTGCCTCTCCTGCCACAGGGTCACGGCACCTGCCTTTCCCTCTGCCTGATTCACTCATTTTCTACACCATCCACAAGACTCATTCCCTCCCCTCCTCCAATCTTCAGTTTAATGTCACCTTCTGAGTGAGGCCCTTATTGGCCACTCCATTTAAAACTGTACATTTCCCCCCAGTGTTCCTTTCCTGTCCCTTGTTTTCCTCTGACACCTATCTCCAGCCAACATGCCATGTATTTTACTTACTTATGAGCTGAGTCACCCACCAGGAGGCAGACTCAGTGAAGACAGGGTTACTGCTTCTTTCTGTGCACTGCTGTACCTCCAGCACCCAAATAGCCCCTGCCACGGGTAATTGCTCAGTGAGTATTAGTCGAATGCATGAACCGTGGGATCTTCAGGAGACTGAAATAATCAGCAAGTGCTTGCTTAGTAGTTGCAAGTTCCTCCTACAGCTGTACTTTTAAAGTCAAATGGTTTCACAAGCCTTTCCACTTAGAAGACACATGCCTTTTGACTGCTGTAGTGTGCTCTCTGCTCCTCACACTCCAGAAACAACAGGTTGCTCCCCTCCAGCTGAGTTAATAGTCTAGATGCTCCAACATGGGCTCCACCCAGAATCTGGAGAAACTCCTGCCTCTGAGTCCTTGGAAGGGTCTTGCACTTCCCCAGCAGTGTTCCTTCACTGAACCCTTCCCTCCCTCCTCCCCTCCCATGCTTCAAGCCACACCCACAAAAACCAGTCTTTCAATTCAGCCCTGGATGTGAGCTGTAGGCTGCTGGTCCCAAACACCAGCATCCTGGACTCTTGACCAGCACGGCAGCTTACTGATTCCCTCCTGTTCCCTGATTGCAGAGGCTGATCCAGAAATGCCAGCCTCCTTCCCAGGGCACTAGGGAGGTGACTGCAGCAGACAGCTTGAGTCTGTGGTTGGTTGGCTTGTCTTATGTTTGGGTTTGTGTCTTTGTTTTACTATTGATGATTATTATGTCCAATGGGCTGTCTTTTAAAAGCTTATTACTTGGATGATAGATGCAAGACAATAAATGTATAAAAAATTCAACTTCTTTGGAACTGTAATGTGTTCCACATTTAACTTGTGGAAAGTGGCAGAAATGAGATATGGCTAAAGAGACAATTGATCAAGGACTCCCCTGTCCTTGGTTTGAGACCTTTTGACATCTGGCCAGAGAGTCTGCCTATGGAACACACATACGCGCAAACACACACACACACACACACACACACACAAAGCATTCACCCAGATGGCAGAAGCCTGAGTGCCAAGCTCTCTTGGCAAAAGGCTGTCTACCTTCACTCTCCAGCCATCTTCAAGATCAGAATCACGGGTGACTAGAAATTTCTAAATGCTGGCCTTGCTATGGAAACCCTCTCTGGAAGATAATACATATCCCAGCTACCACTAAGGCTAAGCCATCCCAGCCTTTGGAGTGTTATTCTCCCTTGATACTCACCTCTCCATCCCCTCCCTTGTAAAGCCCTTCTGCCCTATTCTTTCAGGGAGAAGCAGCCCAGACTTGCCAACAGCAAGTTCAAAAAGGAAAGGACACTGGGCCATCTCACTGGGCTCAAATCTCTCTCTGCCAGCCAAGAGGCAGATGGCTCCCACCATCAAAAGGAGGGAGAGAGTGGCTAAGGCGAACACTGACTCCCTCATCAGTTCAACACTGGAAGGGTTATTTTTTCCCTAGGGTGCAGCATGATTAGATTTTTATAAACTATCAGTGATATTAGTGAATCTTTAATTCTACCAGTTGTAGAATTTTTTTTCAGTGTAATTATGTCTCTTTCAAGCACATAGAGTAATATGAATTCTAGCCTAGACACTGGACATAAAACAGCTCATGTAATACTCGTGAGCAGTCTGAAAATGTTATAATGCCATTTTATTCTGGTGAATGAATCAAAGAGGTTAAGAGCTAACAGCTGGTAAATAGTATCTCTGTAATTATTCACATTACATTGATCTTGGATGGATTGGGATGGATGGATAAACAGATGGATGGATGGACAGATGGCTGAGTGCACAGATGAAGAGCAAAAAGGAAAAGCAACTAAACCACGTAACTTCTTAGTTAAACAAATGAAATAGTGGGACTATTTAAAAGGAATGAATTAGACTGATTAGTAATTAGCATCTCAGCAGTCAAAAAAAAGAAAGGAGAGACAGGAGAAGAAGGAGCTACTATTATAAGAATCTGTGCTCTAGAGCCAGAGTGACGAGGTTCAAATCTCAGTCCCACCACATACTAGCTGGATAACCTTGGGCTAGATATTTCACTTCTCTCTGCCTCTGTTTCCTCATCTGTAAAATGGGGATATTATAACATAAAGTGGTTATGAGAATTAAATGTATTATATAAAATAATGTGTAAAGCATTTGGAACTTTGCCCAGCACATAGCAAACGCTCAATAAATGTTGCTGTTGTTATCCTCATTTTGTAGAGGAAACAGAAGTCTAGGGAAAGAGATGGTGATTTTTCTGTAATTTCTCCAATAATGCCATTTTTAATATTGAGGGTTGGCAACACTTTTATTTTGACTTTGAACTAAGTCAAACCAAATGATCTTCAGTTGTGGTGAGAATTTAGATTTTAAGGAAGATCTTAAATTTTTAAACTTAAAGATCTAGATTTTTAAGCTTTTTAGATAACTTTCATAAGGTGATGAAACAAGGCAGAGACTTCACTTCTGCAGAGACCGATACACACACGCTGTCACAAGAATTTAAAGAAACTCCACAGTGATTGAAAAAAGATCGATGCCGTCTAGTCTCTCACCTCTAGGAGAACGAACCCCTAGAGACAGTGGGCCAGCTGCAGAGCAGGAAAGGAAGCAGGGGTGAAAGGGAACTTCAGGCCTGTGGGCGGCAGCAGCAGGTGGTGCCAGGCTGGGCACTGCTGGCAGCAGCGAGTAGCAGGGAGCACAGGAGACTCAGGGAGGGCCCAGCGCACACCAGTGGAAGCTCCCAGGGAGGGAGCAGAACTAGAGTGGGCAAGACTGATGACAGACTCGATGCTTCCTGGGGAGAAGGCCAGAGTGGCTCCTTTTCCCATATATAGACATGATTCTGAGGTTTGGGGTAGCAATGCTCTTACCTTGGTGTTCCCTCCGCCCTGTTCCATAAACTTGGAGAGCGCTGGGGAGGAGCCAGGGGAGCCTCATGGAAAGAGCTCCTTACAGCTCTGATCCAGCCCCCACCAGCCTCTAAGGCTATATTCCCTGCAAGTGGCCCCTGGTAGCCCAAGATAGACATTCAAGAGTGATCCTTCTGACAACCGTCTTTCAGACTTGGTCCACAGACCTTGGAAATCTAAAATCCGATCAAGCAATGCTGGCTCCTTTCAGAAAGATCCACATAGGAGTCAGCGGGTCAGCCCTCCCCAAACTTACAGAGAAAGCTCAGGCTGAGTAAGTGAGTGGCTTACCCAGAATCACAGAAAGAGCCAAAGAGCCCAGAGATGAACCCCAGGGAAGGGTACTCTCTAAGAGTGGCTGTTATCCACAAAACATCCCCACCATACGATCTGCTCTCTCAGGGCCATACTTTGGGGTTTTAAAGGGACACTTTTATTGAGCTTACTATGTGCTAGGCCCTATGCTGAACACTGAGGATACAAAGATGAATGTGATTACTTAGGGTCCAAAATGGTATAGGAAGATTGTGCCTGCTCCTATAGACACACTGAATCTACACCAATATACAGAGTAATTCTTCCTGAAAAATGAGGACTGATGGAACAGTTTCTACACACGCGCGCACACACACAAAGCAATAGAAGAACCTATAGATGTGAGTAGTAGAGAGAGACACAGGACTGACGGAAACCTCACCCCCGACATGGCAGCATGCAATATGGAGGGATATCTCTGAGGGGCCTGTGTACATACTTGCTCACCCTGTGGTGAAGGAAAAAACAAAACAAATGAACAAACAAAAAACTCAGAAGTTTGAAGAACATCTAGATTATCTGAGAAAGTCTATTTGTTAACCTTAGCACTTATGCCACATGTGTAGGGAATTGCTAGAACTCTCTCCAAGTGACAGACGCTGCACTCCCCATCTTTTTGCATTCCCCATCTATCTCAGTGGCATAGGTGGGAATATGGTCAAGTTGCTCTAGCCGGCCAGCCAGGGCTAACCACTGAACTCCAGGCCCCTGGCTCCACCAGCTACAGCTGTCCTCTCAAGGTGGCTCTGGCACGGTGTGCTCTGCGTCCACCTCTGCTGGTGCTCACCCCAACTCCAGACATCCCATGAAGGCGGCCCAGGCACAGCCTCCCTCAGGACCTCCCTGGCCCACACTCACTCTAGCTCCACCAGCCTGCCAAAGCCAGCTAGTACATGCTGTCCACATAGGGGACATGCCTTCAAGACCAAGAGAAGGAGCTGTTCCATCTAATCCGCAGAAACAGAGACAGAAAGTCAAACGAAATGAGGAGTCAGAGGAAACATGCTCCAAGTTAAAGAAGAAGATAAAACCCCGGAAAAGCTTAATTAAATGGAGATAAATAATCTACCCAATAGAGTTCAAAGTTATGGCCATAAATAGGCTCACTGGACTCAGGAGAAGAATGGAGGAAGACAGTGAGAACTTTAACAAAAGGGAAATATAAGAAAGAACCAATCAGTGCTGAAGAACACAGTGACTGAGACGGAAGGCCCTCTAGAAGAAGTCAGCAGGGGATGGATGAGTGAAACAGAAGGGCAAATAAGCAATCTGGAAGAAGAGCGGAAATCATCCCAACAGGACAGCAAAAAGAAAAAGAATCTTTTTTTAAATGAAGACAGTTTATTTAAAGGGGTCTGAAGAAGAGACCTCTGGGAAAACATCAAGCATACTGGATACTAGCATACTGGCTTTCACATTGTAGGGGTCCCAAAAAGAGGAGAGAGAGAGAAAGGGAAAGAAAACTTATTTGAAGAAATAATGACGGAAAACTTCCCTAACCTGGAGAAGGAACAAATATCCACATTCAAGAAACATAGAATCCCAAACAAGATGAACCCAAAAACATTTATACCAATATATGCCCTAATTAAAATGACAAAAGTTCAAGATAAAGAGAGAATTTTAAAGGCAGCAAGGGAAAAACACAAGTCACACACAAGAGACCCCCTCATAAGACTATCAGCTAAGTTTTTAGCAGAAATTTCACAAGCCAAAAGGAACAGCTTAAAGTTCTGAAAGGAAAAATCAGTAACCAAGTATACTCTACCTAGAAAGGCTATCATTTAAAGTGAAGGAGAGAAAAGGACTTTTCCAGACAAGCAAAAATTAAAGGAGTTCATCACCACTGAACCAGCCTTACAAGAAATGTTAATGGTTTTCTTTAAGGAGGAAAGGCCATAACTAGATCTAAGAAAATATATGAAAGAAAAATATTACTGCTAAAGGCAAATAAATAGTAAAGGCAGTGGATCAGTCACTTGAAAAGCTAATATGAAGGTTAAAAGACAAAAATACAAATTTTAACTATTGTTGCTCCCGTGGCACAATTGATAAGCATGTAATACTTGTAAGAAATTTCAACTATAGTAAGTAAATTATAATGTCAAGAATAAAATATGCAAATTGTCATTTCAAAACAACAAAATGTGAGTAGGAGGTGAAAATGTAGTGCTTTTAGAACGCATTCAAACTTAAGCAACTATCGGCTCAAAAACTGCCATATAGATTATAGATATAACTAGATATATAGATATATATTAGTCTCATGGTAATCAGGAACCAAAACCCTACAATATATAGACAGTAGAGAAACAAAAAGGATCGCAAACACAAAACTAAGACAAGTATCAAACCACAAGGGAAGACATCAGAGAAGAATAAAGGAAGACAGAAGAACTACAAAAACAATCAGAAAGCAATAAACGACAATAAGTGCATATATATGAATAATTATCTTAAATGTAAATGCACTAAATGTTCTAGTCAAAAGGCACAAGGTAACTAAATGGATTTTTTTTTAAGTCCCCTATATATATGCTGCCCGCAAGAGAATCACTTCAGATTTAAAGACACACACAGACTGCAAACGAAGGAAAAAGATAGTCGATGAAAATGGAAACAAAAAGAAAGCTAGAGTAGCAACAGTCATACCAGGCAAGACAGACTTTAAAACAAAGGCTATAACAAAAGACAAAGAAAGTCGTTACATAGTGATAAAGGTATCAATCCAAAAAGAAGATATAACATTCCTAAATATTTATGTACCAAACACAAGAGTGCCTAAATATATAAAATACATGTTGAGACATAAAGAAAATACTGACAGTAATACAATAATAAATAGGGGACGTGAATACCCCCACTTACTTCAATGGATCAGTGGACAGATCATCTAGACAGAAAATCAATAAGGAAACCTTGATCTTAAAGGACACATTATATGAGATGAACTTAACAAATATACAGAACATTTTACCCAAAATCTGCAGAATACATATTTTTCACAAGTATACATGGAACATTCTCCAGGACAGATCACAAGCTAAGCCATAAAACAAGCCTCAATAAATTTAAGAAGATTTAACTCATATCAAGCATCTTTTCCAACCACAATCAACTAGAAATCAACTATAAGAAAAAAATTGGGGGAAAAAATGATAAACACAGGAAACTAAGAACATGCTACTAAGCAACCAATAAGTGAATGAGAAAATTAAAAAATATATATCTTGAGACAAATGAAAATGGAAACACAACTTCCAAAAAAACTTGGGACACAATAAAACCAATTCCATTCTATGGTAAAGGATCTGCCTACCAAAGCAGGAGATGCAGGTTCCACTCCTGGGTGGGGAAGATCCCAGGAGAAAGAAATGGCAACCCACCCTGTGTTCATAGTGACATAGGCCTACCTCAAGATGCAAGGAAAGCCTTAAATAATCTAAACTACCAGGTAAAGAAATTAGAAAAAGAAAATAAACAAAGCCCAACCTCAGCAGAAAGAAGGAAATAATAAAGAGTAAAACAAAAATAAATGAAATAGAGGTTTTAAAAATAGAAAAGATCAATGAAGATAAGAGCTGGTTCTTTGAAAAGAATCTTCCTGCTTCACAGGTAGATTCTTTACCAACTGAGCTATCAGGGAAGCCCTTTGAAAAGATAAATAAAATTGTCAAATCTTTAGCCAGATCATTAAGGGAAAAAGAGAGGGGATCCAAATAAATAAAATCAGAAATGAAATGGAAGAACTTATGACCAACACCAGAGAAATACAGGCTCATACGAGACTACTATGAAAATTATGCACCAACATATTGGACAACGTCAGTTCAGTTCAGTCACTCAGTCGTGTCTGACTCTTTGTGACCCCGTGAACCACAGCACACCAGGCCTCCCTGTCTATCACCAACTCCCGGAGTCCACCCAAACCCATGTCCATCGAGTCGATGATGCCATCCAGCCNGTGGCCACTGCTGAGTTTTCCAAATTTGCTGGCATATTGAGTGCAGCACTTTCACAGCATCATGTTTCAGGATTTGAAACAGCTCAACTGGAATTCCATCACCTCCACTAGCTTTGTTCGTAGTGATGCTTTCAATCTTACAGTATAGTATCTTGAAAAGTACAGTAGTACATTACAACAACTGGTATATAGGGTCTGGCATTGAGTGAATAGGCAAGAAGAGTTACTGATTGGAAGACGGAGAAGATGGTAGAGCTGAAGGACTGTCAGCACCAGGAGACAGAGGACAAGCTATCTTTTCGCCTTGCTCTACTCTCTCAATTATTTTCACTTGTTTCCATTGTTATCACTTGGCACCTCGTAGCAGTGCCAGCTACATCACTGCTGCTTTTACTCTTGCTTCAGGACTTCCTGGGCTTGAAATAAAGATTCTGTACTACTGTCCTCTACAAAGTATGATACAGGAAAGTACACAAAAGCACAACTTCCTGTGGGAGATACACGCATGTGACAATGTTCACCAGATATGTGGACCATCGTATGTGACTGGATGTGTGAATGTACGTTCACATCTTTGAAATTTCACAACTCAAAGGTTCTTATGTGGAGGACTTACTGTGCAAATCAAAAAGGCAATGAGATATGACCTCCCATCTGTCAGAATGGCTATCACCAAAGAAACATGTAACAAGTGTTGGTCAGGATGTGGAGAAAAAGGAATCCTGTCACTGTTGAGTGGAATATAAACTGGTGTAGCCGGGATGGAACACATTATGAAAATCCTTCCCAAAAAACTAGAAACAGAACTACGATATGATCCAGCAATTCCACTTCTGGGTATTTCCCAAGAAGATGAAAACACTAAATAAAAAAGATATATGCACTCCAATGTTCCCTGCGGCATTATTTACAATGACCAAGATATAGAAGCAACCTAAGTGTTCATCTATAGGTGAAAGGATAAAGAAAATGTATATATATATATACACACAGTAGAATATTAATCAGCCATAAAAAGAAGAAATATTACCATTTGCAATAACATAAACGAACCTAGAAGGAATTATGCTAAGTGAAATAAATCAGACAAAAAAGACAAATACCACATGATTTCAGTTACATGAAGAATCTAAACAACAAAATAAATGGACAAACGTAAGAAAACAAACAGACTCATGGATACAGAGAACAGACTGGCAGTTGCCAGAGCAGAGGGGTTAGGAGGCTGACAAACTACGTGAAGGGGATTAAGCGTGAACTTCCAGTTATAAAATAAAGGATGTAGAGAATAGGAAATAGAATCAATAATATTGTGATAACTTTGTATGATGACAGATGGTAACTAGACTTATCATGGTGATTATTTTTGTGCTGTATAAAAATATTGAATCACTGTCATACACATGAAATTAATATAAGTCTATTATACTCTGATTTTTTTTTAAGGCAAAAAAGGACAAAACAACAACAAAACTATAATAACAAAAAGATGTATGACATGGTCCCTACTTTTAAAGAGTTCATAGCTTACTGGAGAAATAAACATGAAACTAAGTAAAGAGAATGAGTAAATGCATCATAAGGATTCAATAAGATAGCTAAAAACAACAGTAAGTCACTTAACCAACACACCAACACACTGAGAGAGGTACTGTTAGCCCATTTTACAGATGAGGAAACTGAAGCTATGATGGTTACATCACTTCCCTCCATTCACACTAATGAGAGGCACCGCCACCAGCACACTGGCACACGCACACACAGGCTGTGAGAGTCAGATTTGCGCATCTCTCCCCAGCTCCCTATTTAGTGACATCACATCGGTAACTTGAAATCCACCAACAGATGGACCACAAAAATTGGCAAACACTACAAACCTGGTAACGGTCTGGATTCAAACCCAAGTCGGAAAGACTGCTTCCCAGTCTCACCCAGGATCTTTTTCTGGATTGAAGCATCCTCTTCTAAAAGGCCTGCCTCCCTAGGAGAACCACGCCAAGCAATTCTGGATAAGGCCAAACAAAACAACGCATGTGATCTCCCTTCTAAGTTACCAAGCACTGTACCACTAAGTCAAGTCGCCGTCTATCCTCTTAGCTCTGAGCTAGAGTCTTAGTAGACACATCGGGGCTCAGACATGCCAAGCAGGTCTGAGATGGGAGAGTGTGGAGTGAGCCAGGAAGAAAAGGGAGCTTTCTCTAGAACACTGATCTCTGTAAGTGTCACTGATGTGATTGATTAATCTGTCTCCTTAACTAGCTCCTGGGCTTCGCAAGTAGCGCCAGTGGTACAGGACACACCTGCCAATGCAGGAGATGCGAGAGACATGGGTTCCGTCCCGGGGCCCCCTGGAGAGGGGAACGGCAACCCACTCCAGTACCGCTGAGCCTGGGAAATCCCACGGACAGGGAAGCCTGGCAGGCTGCAGTCCATGGAGTCACAAAGCTGGACGTGGCTGAGCGCTACTACTAATGCAGCCAGCTGCACAAGGACCAGGTCTCCCCAAGGACAGGGACTGAGGCTGCTTTTGCTGACCGCTGCAGTCCAAGTGCCGAGAAGCCCACATCAACAGTGCTTGTAAGGATGAATCAAAGAAGCGGGAGGGCATCAGAGCCAAACTGCACACAGAAGCCCGGGCATGCCTCCCTCCAGCGCCTTCTGTGAGGAAGGAGGGGGTCTGAAGTCCATCCCAGCCCTGAGAGGGGGCTGCAGGAGAGTCAGTCTGTCCGGGCGATACCCCAGTTATGCCAGTTACCAGCTGGGGAAGCTGTGCCTCAGTGTCCTGACTGTAAAATAAGGTTGTGGGGCTGTTCCGAGAAGTAAAGGCGTTAACATTTGTAAAGCGCCTGGCATGTACAAGCGCTGTGTGTCTGTTAAACAGGTAAGGAAACCCTCCTCCCCAAATCTTGCGCATTGATATTTTCTCCGCGGCTCTTGGAATGCAATTTTCTGGCCTATTCTCAACCTGAGAGGGCTTCCCTGGGGGAAAAGAGGCTCCAGCAACCCCTCCTCTCTCCTACCCTATCCTACCCTATCTTGTCCGGCCCCATGGGAGGCAGGAAACCATGCACTTCCCTTTAAAGGTCCCTGAGCTCTGTTCAGCCCCACCTGGCTCCACAGCCTGGGAGCCGCCCCCCAGGCTTCCGGAAGACAGTCCCCTTCCTTTCCGCTCCTCTTTCTAGCGCCCCTAGAAGCCCAGCTCTCCCCTGGGGTTGGTGGAGATGGCAGACAGGACGCGCCACCTGCACCCAGAGCCGCGCCACCCGAGCCCGCACGCCGTGGGCGGCTGCGCCACCCAGTGGCGACCTGCGGAATCGGCGGTGGGGCACCTGGCGAAGTTGAAGAGTCAGGGGCTCTCTCGGGGCACCAGGCCTCTCTCTGCAGGGAGCAAAGCGAGAGAAAAGGCAAAAGAAAGGGAAGGTTGGCGGGTAGAGAGAATAGCTGGTAGACTGGTAGACTCTAGGCCACATGAAGTTAATTCAGTTAGGAGAGCAAGGCTGTCGGCAGGTCCCTTTCCTCCCTTGTCTGTTACATACCTGGGTCCCCGGGCTTCTTCTCCCATAAGAGAATACTTGACTGGGGGCTGAGACTCCTGTCCCCTGAAATCCTGACTTCTTGGCATTGCTCTGGGCTGGAGAGGAGGCAACGACAGAGGGCATGTGCAGCTCTGAGACAGGAGCAGCCTCCTCACCCTGTGGGTGACCCCTAGGGAACAGGACGCAGGGAGGGTCCAGATTTGACCCCCAGCTCTGTCCTGGCTCCTTGCCCCCAAACTAGTGGGTGCTTGGACTTCCCCACCTGGAAAAGACCGTGATAAAAATCAACACCAACCCAGCTTCCCTCCCAGAGGGGTTGTGAGACCCAAGATAAGGCTGGGGAAGGCGTCTGGAAGAGCAAAGCCGTCACTATCCCAAGTCTCTGATCCTTAATGCCTTTTGCAGCCCTGTGATGCCAGGCAAATACAAACACGCTTGCTCGAAGGTGAGACCCTTGAGTCCTGACTATCAAAAGCTCCTCAAAAGAGAGATTCTTTTTTTTTTTAATTTGGCGGTGCAGGAAAGGAACATGTAGTTGAAATCCAAAATCACAAGGTTCCATATGGGAAATGTAAATGATTAAGGATGTCTCGGAGATTTTTCAGTATTGAATTTAGAAGGCAGCTTACTCTTTAGGAAACCTGTGGAATAGACGGTATGATTCCTCCCTCCTCAAAACATTTGGAGGATGAAGAAACAGCCAAAAAGTTACCTATTTGGAGCCACTGAAAAGGCAATATCCCAGAACCCTGAGCACTCATCTCGGCCCGGGATATCCCTGGCAGTCGCGGACGTCTGGTCAGGACTTGTGTGAATACCTCCACTGGATGATGCAGAGGCATTGTCCTTCTGTGGGAACAAATCTACCTGCTGGTCCCATTCTGATCTCCTTGGACGTGGAGTCCAGGCCCCATATCCATTGGCCCAGTATCATGAGAACAAAGCTGCCCCCACCTCAGCGTCCAGGACTGGGAGGAAACCCTTGAGAGGATGGAAGTTGACATCAGAGTAAAGGAGAGAAATAAGAGGCAGCCCTGGCCCCAAATCCCACCCGAAAACAAAGCCGAGAGCCAACGAGCATCCCTCACAGCCCTTACATGGGAGGCAGAGCCAGAAGACTCACTTTATATAAGAGGGTTGGAACAAGCTGACCAAAGCCCCAGCACCTGGCAGGGCAGACACGAGTTTGGGGGTTCAGTTCCCTGGTTGATGCATCTCTTAACAGTTCCCTCTGGTGAAGTAAGTCAGAAGGAGAAAAACAAATGTTGTATGTTAATGCATACAGATGGAACCTAGAGAAATGGTACTGATGAACCTATTTGCAGAGCAGGAATAGAGATGCAGACAGAGAGAGTGGACTTGTGGACACAACAGGGGAAGGAGAGGATGGGACGAACCGAGAGTGAGCGTTGACATAGACATACTACCAGAGGTACAATGGACAGCTAGCAGGGGGCTGCTTTACAGCACGGGGGGCTGCTTTACAGCACAGGGGGCTCAGCGCTCTGTGATGATCTCGAAAGGGGGCGGGGGGCAGTGGGAGGGAGGCTCAAGAGGGAGGGGTCGTATGAATACATATGGCTGATTTACATTGTTCAGTAGAAACTATTACAACATTGTAAAGCAATGATACTCCAACTCAAAAGAATAAAATATGAAGCTCAAAAAAAAGCACCTTCTGTAACAGGGTCCCTAAGCAGGTCCCCATGGCCCCTTCCTCCCCCAAGTCCTCTTTTCCTAACCAGAGGGGGTCTGATAACCCGTATATTTCCACTGCCCGGTGGTTTTGCCCTGACACGTTCTGCTTCTCAGGCTTTCTGTCCTCTTGGCTCCCATGTTGTCATGCAATATCTATTTCTCTTGCGATGGCCTCTCAAAAAGAGCCAGGATCTTTGGGTGGAAACCTTCCTATACATCTCTTCTGACTCCTCTTAGCTCAGTGGGCTGTTAACATTTACTGAGCACCAGTGAGTGTACTCAATGGGAGGCAGGGAGAGGGCTCACTCTAATGTCACTACAGCCTGTCTAAAGATTGCTGATCTGGACTTTGACATGAGGACAGACCCAGACCACCACTCATGCTGGAAGCACTGGTTTCTAATTCATCTAACCAGTCCCTGTTGTTCCCACTGTCTCCATTGCTGTGCTGGGTGTTGAAGGGACTCCGGAAGTAAGAGGAGAGATCTCAGGGCTCCATCTCTGCATACCTTCCCTGTTATTCTATCCCAAGGAGGGAGAATGTTCATCCGATTGGTCAGACTGCAGGTCACTGACTGGCCAGTATTTGCAAGTAGGTGTGGTTTCATGCATTGGAGAAGGAAATGGCAACCCACTCCAGTGTTCTTGCCTGGAGAATCCCAGGGACGGGGGAGCCTGGTGGGCTGCCGTCTATGGGGTCGCACAGAGTCGGACACAACTGAAGCGACTTAGCAGCAGCAGCAGCAGTGGTTACTGTTCCCAAAACACAGGCTTGGGTAGGGGTCGGGTGGAGTGGCTGGCCCATCCTTCTCCTCTCCTTGCAGCCGATCAGTTCAGTGGCCCAGGCTGATGCCCCTCTCCCTTGTCCTTCCATGCGGCTGCCCAGAGCAGAGGAAGAGCAGAGATCCAGGGAGAACACGGCCCCCAGGCTCAGCCTGGTTGACTCCAGTTTGGAGCCCAAGTCCAGCTGCCATCAAAGGTGACTCCTCTTTCTTCTCTGCTCTTCCTCTGACTCTCCTTCTGGGACTTTGTGGATAGTGGCTGCCAGGGCTTGGATCCCCCTGAGTCCTCTGTCCATAAGGCAGTTATTAGCTCCTCACTGCTGCCAACTGTGTGACAAGCTCTCATGCCCAGGGGAGATGAGAACTGTGCTGTGACACGAGGTAAGAGCTATGAAATAAAGTTTATCAGAGAGTGAGGAAAGGCTTCACGGAGAGAGCAGAGCTGGAGATTGGCCTTGAAAGAGGTCTAGGACCCCATAGACATTTGGGGGCATGGGAACAGATAGTCTAGACAGCATGAACTCAAGTTAAGAGTCCAGTTTGATGCTGGCTGCATGAATGTGGACAGTGGATGATTCTAGAAAGTTAGGTAGCCCTTCAGGTTGGAGTCCTGGCATACTGAGTCAAGAATCTCCCACCTAATTTTGTAGACACCTCGGAGCCATTGAAAGCTACTACGCAGGGAGGGCTGTAGTCAGGATGGAACCCTAGAAAGAAGAATCTGCCAGAAGTGTATGGGGGTGGATTGGAGCCCAAGAAGACAAGGGCAGGAGGGCCAGTTGAGTGGCCTGCACAGGAACCAGGTCCGCAGAACATAAGGGCAGGGCGGCGGGACCAGAATGGGGGCCCCAGGGTGGGGAGGGGTGAGCACAGAACCCAGAGAACAAGAGTCCTGAGGAAGAGAGAGGATGGGATGTGTAGGAAAGTCTCCAAGAGAACTGAGGNGAACATAAGGGCAGAGCGGCGGGACCAGAATGGGGGCCCCAGGGCGGGGAGGGGTGAGCACAGAACCCAGAGAACAAGAGTCCTGAGGAAGAGAGAGGATGGGATGTGTAGGAAAGTCTCCAAGAGAACTGAGGGGGCTCCACAGAAACCAGGAGGTCAGGGAAGGCAGGGCTGGTCTGCAGAAAGGATGAGCTTGTCCACCTGCCTGGGCCGCCTACCCTCACCTCCTTCTACTGCCCAGAATACACTGTTGCTCTGTCAGTCGGTGCCCTGGGCTGCTCTGCTGGCATCTGGAACGGCCTTCTCCCCCATGCCCTGTCCTTTCTCCTACTTATTCTTAGTATTCAGTTGCCTCTGCCTGCAAGCCACCCCTGAGCCCCACCCTGGGGACATAGTTAAATGCCCTCCTCCCGCTACCCTCCACCCCAACACGCTTGCAGGGTCAGCTCCATCTGTTGGTTCCCTTCTCCACTTCCCCCAACACCCTGAAGCCTTTGGAAGACAGGTGTTGCATTCACTTGACATGTCGGCAACAATGTTTTATCGAGCACCTAATATGTGCTAACTCGCAGGTGCTGAGAACACTTTGGGGAGCAAAAGCAGCCCTTGCCTTCAAGGAATGCTTGGTCCAGAGCAGGAAGGAGGAGATGAGTTCAACAGAAACCCGCCATGTGCTCAGAGCAACTAAGCCCGAGTGCCCCAGCCACTGAACCAGCTCTAGGGCCCCCAAGCCGCGGCTGCTCAGCCCACATGCCTAGAGCCCGTGCTCCGCACCAAGAGAAGCCATCGCAATGAGAAGCCCACTCAGCACCCCTGCTCGTCAAAGCTAGAGGAAGCCTGCTGAAGCAACGAAGACTCTCCACAGCCGAAAAAATAAAATAAATAAATTTTTTAAAAAAGAGAGAGACCGGTCATGTGAAAGGGGGCCATCTTTTCTTTGACTCCCACCCCTAGCAGCGCTGGCATGGAGAAGACTCTAGAAATGATGACTGAGGAAAAGGAGACACAGTGACTTTGAAATGTGGCAAGATATCCATAAAGCAGCTGGGAACAGGGGCCCAGATCTCAGGAGAGATGAGCGGAAGAGGGATATTTTTGGAATCCTGCCCATTTTTGTAACTTGTAAGTTACCTGTGAGTTTCACTAAACTTGACTGGGCAAGTGTATGGGGGTTCCAGAGCTTACCTGGATTGTGAAGAAAGGAAGCATCTGCACTCCAGACACAGCTTAGATTAACAAGGGACCTCTCTTTGAGTCCAGGGATATCCTTGAGCCCAGGGACATATCCCTGCTCCCACTCAGAACACATCCCGTTTAAGGAAGTGGGACATCAAGTCACCTGCACCCGAGGGTCAGACATTCATCAGCAAGAACACTTACACTATGGAATGTCCCTGCTCAGGGCAGCACTGATATCAGTGGGGGAGGAAGGCAGGCTGCCTCCGTGCAGTACCCCGGACAGCAAATCACATCTCCAGACTCCAGACCAACCGGTGAGTAGTTTTTCCTCATTTAACACAAGACTTCAGCTCTACCTGAATGCCCGTGGAACCGAGCAAATCAAATGTCGATCCCAAAGTGACATCAAAAACGGAAAGGGCCTGTATTTAAAATGGATAACCAACAAAGACCTACTGCACAGCACACAGAGATCAATGTTATGCGGCAGCCTGAATGGGAGAGGGGTTTGGGGGAGAATGGGTACATGTATATGTATGGCTGAGTCCCTTCGTTCCTCACCTAAAACTACCACAAAATTGTTAATCGGGGATACCCCAAGACAAAATGTTTTTAATGGCTGAGTAATACTCCATTGTGTATATGTACCACAGCTTTCTTATCCATTCATCTGCTGATGGACATTCAGGTTGCTTCCAAGTCCTGGCTATTATAAACAGTGCTGCAATGAACATTGGGGTACACGTGACTCTTTCAATTCTGGTTTCCTCCATGTGTATGCCCAGCAGTGGGATTGCTGGGTCATAAGGCAGTTCTATCGGAGAAGGCAATGGCACCCCACTCTAGTACTCTTGCCTGGAAACTCCCATGGACGGAGGAGCCTGGTGGGCTGCAGTCCATGGGGTCACTGAGAGTTGGACACGACCAGTGACTTCACTTTCACTTTTTACTTTCATGCATTAGAAAAGGAAATGACAACCCACTTCAGTGTTCTTGCCTGGAGAATCCCCGGGACGACGGAGCCTGGTGGGCTGCTATCTATGGGGTCGCACAGAGTCGGATGCGACTGAAGCGACTTAGCAGCAGCAGCAGCAGCAAGGCAGTTCTATTTCCAGTTTTTTAAGGAATCTCCACACTGTTCTCCA